>JAHBCN010013219.1:0-25075 GCA_019359885.1 Listronotus oregonensis | reverse complement strand
ATTTAATGTGATTACCCTAACCTGTTTTTTACTCAAACGTATGATCCTTTTTTACCTGTGATCTACCAAGTAATGTG
Organism: Listronotus oregonensis; assembly: GCA_019359885.1. Classification (NCBI taxonomy): domain Eukaryota; kingdom Metazoa; phylum Arthropoda; class Insecta; order Coleoptera; family Curculionidae; genus Listronotus; species Listronotus oregonensis. The sequence continues at coordinate 24,998 of JAHBCN010013219.1, read as the reverse complement.
CTTATCTGTAAAGTCGCCCTAATCGACCCCTGGGCGTGAAATGTGTGACCCTGTCAATATATCCTATTGCCAGTATACACGTATTTCCGTGCAGCACTCGTTTGCAATGCCAAAAAAAAGTAAAAATCTATTTTTTTTTCCGGTTTACTTAGGTCAGTACCTAGGTGCTTTCTTTAATTTTATGTGTGCGTTGTAATTTATTATCATATTTGTATCCTAAAAAGTTTGTCGGAATAACAATGAGTATTATAGGTACGTTAACCCATTAAGGACTGAGTTTTTCATATTCGGAATATTAAGGAGTTAATTATATTTTAATACTCTACTTAGCAATAAAAATACGTTTTAGGTCAATTTGTACAATGTTATCTTATTATTTCCAAGATGGCGGCCGTTCCATATATGGAACGCTAGTCTTTTAGGGTTCGTAAAATTACTAATATAAAAATAATTTTAAAAAAGATAATCAAACATTTATTTAACTCATTAAATTTATTAAACAAGTTTTTTTATTTCATTTAGTATGAAAATCAACGAAACACATAGTCCTACGTCACATTTGCGACACTGTGTGCGCACAGAACTGCCTCTATGGTTTTAGTCGGAGCATCGTCGGCGTTTGTCGTTGGGGATATATTAGACCAAATGTTTTTTTTTCATCAAGCCGAATATTTGGGAAGATTCTGGAATCTTTTGAATAACAGCTGGGTCTTCCACCTGATTTTGGCAAACTTTACCATTTTTTTAGATAAGTTTGTGCAATTTCTCTCCTAAAATCCAACTGTGCGGTTTCTGGATTATGTACCTTGTAAATGGCCCACGCATTTTGAATTGCAACGTCTAGTAACCAAGTGAAAATCGGCCACCACCATTTCTTTCCCCTTACACTTATTCTATATAAGTTCATATTGGCGTCCATTTGGTCTGTACCTCCCATAAACATATTATATTTTTCAAAACACTGTGGCCTTGCTATGGCAATTTTCTTTTTTTGAGCTGCTGAATACCGTTGTGCATTTGATAATGGAAAAACCGGATGTACTGTTGAAGCTACAGTGACAACTGAATTGTTCATCCACCTAGAAACAACGATCGACCGTAAACTCTTCAGTTTCAAACATATCAGCAACCTGCTGCACCGTTATCCTAAAAATAAACATACATATTTTTATGTATGCTAAGAGACTAGCGTTCCATATAAGGAAAGGTAGAAAAACATGCGAAAATAAGAAAAACAAAGGCATAATAAATGATTTTTTCAATGAAACTTAAAGTTAAGTGCATCAACATTTATTAATATAGTATTAGTTTCAGTTTGGATATTCCTAAACTTATTAAAATACGTACTTACACATCTCGACGCGCCATTTTCGTGTATGCACCAGACAGCTGAACGGAGCAAATAACTTTTAAAGAACTCTTTTTCTTTACTCGATGTTTAAACTGATATGACACGTTACCAGAATATTCAGCAACCTGAAAATATCGACCTACGAACTGTTTTTGCAAGTACACTCCGATTTTTAACCATTTTGTGATGCTTTGATTTGCGTTCCATATACGGAACGCTAGTACTTAATGGGTTAAAATACGTTAAAAAAGGATGTTATATTGTACTTAAAAAAATGACACATACTCTCTAAACTTTTCCTTTTATTTACTTATCTACCTTATATCTGTTTTCTTTGTCCCATACATAATTTTTATAGCGCCATAAATTTCGGGTAATATATAGACCAATACATATGTTGTCACGATTTGTTGGAAACACGTCAAGTAATTTTGGAGCGAGACAATACCACATTTTGGTGAAAACGTCTATTCGATACCCATTTTATTCCATCAGTACAGAATTTATGTTGAATAGAAAAGTTTGTAATTTGTCCTTGGTTTGAAAAAAAAAACAAGGATAATAAGACTAAGTAGCCATGGTTTATGTGACGTCCTAAATAAATTTTAATTCACATTATAAGCAGTAATTTAACTGTGTATCGAGTAAAATTTGGCAATATATATCCAAGATAAAAACATTTTACGCAGAGAACTGGCAGAATTGCAGGAAAAGAGCTTAAATTCAACTTGCATTCAAGGAAAATAGTGTCACCGGGATGATTAATGTAGACGATAACAGCTTAATACACAGAGGGCCCAGAAAAAATATAATGTCAATGGATATGTCAAGGTCTTTTTATAAAAACCTTATTTTAGGTGGGTTTTAAAAATGGGACAACTCTGCATTTTCATTTAAAAATTTAAATATTGCCTTATATTCGCAAACAGCATACAGGAAAATATACAAATAGCTACAAAGTTGTTTAAGGACACGCAAGTGTATATATTATGAAATAAAGCAGGCAACCTCGTTTCTTCAAATACACACCAGGGTCTATTTTTATTGCAGTGAACTCGATAAAGCGCTTTGATAATACCTAAATCTTTAAATAATATAGAACTTTATTTTATATAGTTTCTTATATATGGCAAATTTGAAATTTCTAAACATTAATTTGTTAGTTTTTTATTAAGGGCAGCTTATATGGCCAAAAATGTTTAGACTTATCATACTGATTTTTTTTGGCTCACAGATGATGTGAGTCAAAACTGATGTAGTGACCGAAGCACGTGTCCTTTATGTACCATTTGGTTTTAAGACTACTGTAAATTTTGTTTCTCTATATGGTAAGAACTCACTTACTCACATCATCTAAAGAACCAAAAAAACAGTGTTGTAATTGGGCTAGTGGATCAAGCAATAGCACTTACTTTTTCCGAATATTGCAATAAAGTACTTAAAAGAATGGAAAACACCCTCACTTGGAACTATTTCCAAAATATCTTATAAAAAAATAGCTTAACAAAAAACATACCTCTTATACAAAAAAAAAAAAATAGCCTAAAGATTCTTTATAGCACTACCATAAATATGGAAACTGTAAGAGAAAAATAAACAAATTGTAACTAAGAAAACGATGCCTGTCTGTCATAAAGCTAAGAGTATTTTAGAATCTTTACGTTTTAAATTAAAAAAAAAATAATCCCAATTAAAAAGGCCTATGATATATTCAATACCGTGCTTAAACAGTCGAAGTAAATGTATTAATATAACATACATAGCCCAATCAAATTGTCATTCCAAATAGGGCCCAAGTAAGTATGAAATAGGCTATTTAGTTTTATTATTTCAATTGATCTATTAGGGTGCTAATAACAGTAATCTGTGGTTTCCCACCAAAAGTTTTGATGGGAGGACTTTTGACAGCCCAAAAAATACGAATTTTTTGGACTTTTTTCAGTTTTTTTTTATATATCTCGGAAATTAATAGTCCTGACAATTTTTTTATTCTGCACTTTTTTAAATAGCATTAAATTTTCTACAATCTTCACACACTAAAAATCCGTCTAACTCTGACAGCAAGCATATTTTTTTATAACTCGTCCAAAGTATTATAAGAATTATAAAATTGATTATGCTTGACTTAAAAAAACCCTAGCTTTATTTTTAAAGCGGAGGAGTGAAGAAAGGAGGGACGTAGGTATGAGAGAGGGGTGACGCACAGTGTTACGATCTTATGGTATGACGGGACAAAAATCATAACACAATAATAAGCTGTTATCCACAGCCCGTCGCTTATACTTTCTAAGGGGTTTTTAAAGTTGTAGTACAACGATTACAGTGTGTCCCTAAAATAACCTATAAATTTATTTAAAATTTGTTTTTTTTTAACGCTTGGATCCGTCAATTTTTTATTTTGTTGGGGTTTTTGGCATGATAATTTCATGTATACAGTGTGGCCGAAATACAACAGAGCTTACCTAATTTTCTAAAACTGAAAAATAAAACATATTAATATAGGTAAATCAATTTTAATATAAAACTACTTAACATAAAAACCAATTCTTAAAATTAGCAATAGTTTGCAAAACAAAATAAATAATTAAAAATAACTCATGAATAAAATTTAAGGCTAATTGTTCTAAATCAAAACTACTTGATTCTTCAATTAAATTTAAGTTACTAAAAATCTAAAAAATAGGAGAATCCACAGAATGTTTAATAAACACATACTTTTCTAACTGATAATCGAATTTGGTAGAGTTCTCCTTAGGTTTAAATTTTCTGAGGCTAGCTAAATGGGGATCGGATGTTAACAAAAGCGTTCTAATTATATCAGTATTCGCAGATATTCTAGAGCACTTACGGGCATTATTTAATCGAATTTTTCTACATTCTTTATGTCTTGCTTCCAAAGCATCCTCTGAAAGCTGAACAACTGGTAAGTCAAAAAATTCGATTATATATCACCCCCGTGAACTGATACCCTATGAACTGTACTGGGCATATAGTAGCAGTTATACAATAATAAATATAATGTTCTTGTCTGATCTAATGAAAATTTTAATTCATTTTTATTAACTTTAAAGCCACATGCTATGATTTTTAAAATTAAGAAACATTTTTAATTAATTCAAAATTTACTCCTGTGATTTCTGCACTTAATTGTGGGTTATGGAAAAAACGCCTAGTAATATTTCCATCGTTTGTGGGGCCATACCAAGGCTTAGGTTTATCAATTATTAGACCCATTCTAGATTAAAATTTAGTTTAAATTCCTGTTTTGTTGTTTTCAAAGATTTTTTTTTGTTTTCTTTGCCTTTTACTTGCCAACTTTTAATTTCAAATCGATATGATATGTGCAGCAGGCACTCAAAAAACGTATTTAACAATGTAAACTTGACAAACAAATATATTTGAAACACTATATTTAAAACACTTCCATCAAACATGGTAAATTGCATTTCGTATGAGATTTTTACAGAATTACCTTTACCGATAAGCTCATAAATTTTTAGTGCATTTATTGATAATAATATTTATTTCTTAAATACAAACTGTATTGGATTTTTTAAGTCCACCATTTTTAACCCCAATCAATTTTATGATTCTTTAATACTTTTGACAAGTTATAAAGAAATATAAAGGAGTTAATAGGAGGATTTGGCGATTTTTTGCAATGTTGACAAAAATAGACAATTTTTGACGGGTTGTAGCTTGCTGGCCGTTGGAGATAGACGAGACTTTAGTAAATAAAAATTGTCAAAAATTTAATGCTCTTTAAAAAAGTAGGGTATAAAAAATCCATAGGACCATTAGTTTCCGAGATATATCGAAAAAAATTTAAAAAGTTTAAAAAATTTGTGGTTTTTGGGCTGTCAAAAGTTCTCCCATCAAAAATTTGGGTGGGAAACCACAGATAACTGTTATTAGCACCCTAATAGATCAATTAAAACAAAAAAACTAAATAGCCTATTTCATGCTTACTACAATGTACTATTTGATTGGGCTAACAATATTATACAGAAAATACAACAAATGGACATAAGTAAACCATTTTACAAGCACAATCAGACAAGTAAGCAACTGAGAGGAAAATATATGCTAAAATTGTCAAAGTTTTTACTGTTGCAGTTATCTTATAAATCAAACTTGGTAATTGGCCATCAAATTTGTTTTATCTCTTGTAGATTTTCCAACATCCCGGAAATCCATTGAAAATGCGCCACCCAGTACAATAAATAATGCTTAAGTCCACAATACTATTAATTAAATAGTTTGCCCCAGATGCTTTGTAGATCAGAGCATAAAAAAACACAACTCATATCCACCTAAAACTGCTGCTAAATAGATAAAGGTTAATTAAGAAAATAAAAAATTCAATTCATCAAATTAAAATATAAAATACCATATTTCTCCCTTAACACTTTAATTATAAAATATATGATATCCGTTCCGAAGACCTATATTTTTTTTTATTTTATTACCTTTTAAAATATTTTAGGGATGTATTGTTCAATAAAGTCAACTTTTAATTATAGGTTTTACTATAATTATCCTAAAAAAAGTTTTTGTGCCAAAGGAAATTTCTAGTAAAGCAGAAAAATAAAATTAGAACAAGGCAGAATTAACTTACTTAAATCTTAGACCTAAGACACATGGGAAAACGGTCGCTTAAATCTACAAGTATGTTTTTTTTTGTTAAAACCAACTTTTTATTATTATTATATGAGTTTAGAATAAATTACAGCAGGGTTGCCTGGCAAAATTTAGCTGCAACTGCATTTAATTAAATATATCGAGATACCGTGTGATCCAGGAGCATGGTTTTAACTAAAACAGCCACAACCATCAATTTTCAAATGAGAATATAATTAACCTTTTAAATTCCAAAAATCCAACACAACGCGTAATAAAAACAACAAAGACCTTAGTTCGGAAGTCAACTCTTGAAGAACAAACAAAGAAAATAGTTTGTAAAAGTGAGGCTGCGAAACCAAGACTCCATGGATTGCCAAAAATACACAAAGCCAACATTCCGCTACGTCCCATTGTAAGCGCTATCGGTTCACCCACATATGATCTAGCTAAACACCTATCATCACTTCTGCAACCACACATCGGACTGACTGATTCCTTTGTCAAGGATTCGACCCATTTTATTTCGAAAATTAAAGACTTAGTTCTTGAAGACAATGATATATTAGTAAGTTTCGATATGGTATCCCTCTTTACAAGAGTGCCCCTAAAGGATGCAATGGAGCATATATACGACAACTTCCCAGAAAATATCTTCAATTTGTTCAAACATTGCTTGACAACCACCTTTTTTACATGGGACAACAAGATATATGAACAGACTGAAGGAGTAGCAATGGGAAGCCCTCTCAGCCCGGTAGTAGCAAATTTCTTCATGGAAAAGTTCGAACAACTGGCTTTAGACAGTGCCCCTTACAAGCCAAAAGTTTGGTATAGATATGTGGATGACACTTTTGCAATATGGAGCCATGGACAAGATAAACTGCAAGAATTTCTGACACACATTAACAGCATCCATGAAAATATACAGTTTACGATGGAAATCGAGGACAACAACAAACTAGCGTTCCTTGATGTATTGGTAACGTGTAAAGGCAGATCATTAGGCCACACGGTATACAGAAAACCTACGCATACAGATCGCTATCTACATAGGGATTCCAACCACCACCCTTGGAGTCATAAAAACTCTTACAGAAAGGGCAAGAAGAATTTGCGAACCCGAGGCGCTAAACGCAGCACTTACACATATTCATAATGCTTTAAGGGCCAATGGTTATTCAGAGCGAGAAATCAAAAGATTAATGGAACCAACAAACACCAGACCCGTAGAGAACGAACAACTCAAGCCAGTGGCAAAAGCATTTCTGCCCTTTATTCCGGGGGTTATGGACAGAATTGGTCGATTACTACGAAAGAAAAATGTAAAAACAATATTCAAACCAACAAGGAAAATCAAAGAATGCCTTCGATCGGCCAAAGACAAAAGAGATCCACTTTCGCCTTCAGGAATTTATCGCATTCCGTGCACACGTAGAAGCGTGTATATAGGAACTACAAAACGCTCGATTAACACCAGAATTAAAGAGCCTAAAGCCAACTGTCGTTTGGGGCAGACAGACAAATCCGCCGTAGCAGAACATACCCTTACAACGGACCATCGTATAAAGTTTGAGGAGACCCAAGTACTCGCGACCACATCGGCATACCACTCCAGACTCTACAGAGAAGCCATAGAGATAGAAAAGCACAGCAACAACTTTAATAAGAAAGAGGAAGCAGTTAAGATCAACAAAACATGGATCCCCATAATTAAGTGTGCCAGGATTGCACCATTTACGAACAAAACCGATCGGAGCCGATTGGAACCGAAAGTAACCGAAGCCCCGCCCACTGCCACCCGAACGTATAAATACGAGCAGGGCCTGGGCACTCCTAGTACTGACTAGTCCCGCTATGTCGGTAGTGTAACGTCGCTTGTCACATTAATTCTCTATCTTCTAGTTCTGTCGGTCGACGATTTGTGATCTGTCAAAACATACTGTCATTTGTATTTTAATTTTTTTATTAGTATTTATAATCTGACATTAGACTGTCACATTTTTAAATTTTTGGTAATAAATAATTGAATTGAAATGTAAAACATCATGGTTTTTAAGTGTTGTGTGCCAAATTGTTCTTTAAAGAACACTGAATGGAAAGCGTTTTTTTCCCAGGAATTTACAGGTGAGTTTGCTATTTAGAAATTCCTTAACTCAATTTAATTATACTTGGGACACCGGATTTTTTTTTATTTCTGATAATACACATTAAAAAATGAAGAAAAGTGTTACTGTTATGAAAAGAGGAATTTACGGCAACAAAAAGTTTCATTATGGAATAGACAAAATAGTTATATTTGTGAAAATGTAATTACCTTTACCTATAGGTTTAAATACATTTTATTTTTAGATTCCCATATTTTAAATGTAAATAAGAAAAACAACAGAAGGGCCAAATACAAAAGCAAGCATCAAAAACCACAAGAGACAGAAAAAAAGACATTTAATGCAATTTGTAAATAACATTATGTAATATAATAATAAATGTGTTGTTTTATTTTTTGTTTATGGCAAAAGCAGTCAATGTGTTTATTTTACCTTAATTTTAGAGTAAAATAAGCACATTACGGATTACCGCAAAAATGAAATTAAAACTTTAAATAAATCTGGGCGCGCGCAATCGATTTTAGCGCCACAGCGGGACTAGTCGAACTAAAATGACCGATAAAATAGAGTTCCCCATCTTTTTTTTTTAATTTATATAGATAATCTGTGAATACGAGCTACGACCGCGCAAAGCCCAGTAGTTCGCATACTGTCAACCAGGAAGCCACTTCTGAAGATGCCGCGAAAGCCTTTCACAGTTTATTAACCTTTTAAATTCTTGGAAATAATCCGCATCTTACGCTAGCCTTTTAATTACATTTAAAAATTAAAGCAATCAAAATTTGACATATCCAAAAATGTACTGTCATTGGAAAATAAAAGTTAAGGCCGTATCTGATAAAGTTGGAAGTTACCGGAGGTCACGTGACTTGGTAAAAATGTCGTATTTGACATTATATGGTATCCCTAAGTTTTACTGCTCTATCTTGTAAAGTGTAGAAAAAAGAGCGTTCGGCTAAATTTATCCAAACAACCCTGCTGCAATCTATTCCACTATTATGTATCAGTTACCTGCAGATTAAAGCGGCCGGATTTGAGGTACTTAGTTAAAAAGGGATATTGGCGGTAAGAATAAAACCATAGAGCCAAGTGTCATCTTTCACCTGACATCTATGAAATTTAAGTTTAGTTTAATAGTATCCAAGCGTTACTTTTTAAGAAGTTAACACTGTAAGGTAACCATCTTTACTCCCCAATTGCATTCCCTTCAATTGAAAAGTAAAATTAAGGAAGTGGCAACGTTGCATAAGAGCCCTTATCGGAAACTTTTGAATTAGAATAGAATATTATGACTTTTGTTTGTATCGAATTTTTTACATATTTTTTATTTTAAAATTGCAATAAAAAAGTAAAAGTGTATTAGCCTAGAATAGGCTTTAAGTGTAATACAAGTTGTGATCATAAGATTCCTTAAAAAATTTGCATGAAAAAAAAAATGCAAGTAGGTACTATTGTAGTGTCTGGCACTCAGGTACAAAACATTAAAAAAATACATTCCATCGTTTCTATAAATATATGGATTTGCGAAAAATATGGATGCTAAAACTTAAAAGACAGAAGTTTCGAGCCATTTATTAAGTGGTGTGTTCCTTACGCTTTACACTTCAAAAAATATATTATTTTACCAAAGGTTGTGGTAAGGCTGGTAGGTGCAAATATTTTTAAAAATATTATTATATACTTGAGATTGCTCACCAAAATATCTTAGTAAATAAATAAACTAGATTTCAATAAAACATACTATTTAAGATTTTAACATCTCACAGAATCATATACAGAACTTATGCAATTAATAAAGTAAAGTATGCACAGTAATATACAGTAAAGTGGGCATAAATATTTAATTGTTTTTACTAAGTAAAAAAAAATTAGACTTTTTCATAATTGCGAGTTTAAATTAATAAATAAAATAGTAGGTCATTAAACTTCTTAAAATGTACAATGGCTTGGATAATCATACTTGCTCATTTACAGACTAATAAAATAGAAAATATGTTGAATTTCGGTGGAGAAGAATTAGATTAGAGATTCCCAGGCACAACATTATCGGCCGAGTGATGATCGCTTTGTTAAAGTTAGCAATGGACTTAACAATTGTTAAATTTAACAAAGAGTGAAAAATGAAAAAACATTTCATGGTAACTAGTTAACAAGAAATAGTTAGTTCGTAATTTTGCATTTAAAATCCAATAAGGCTAAAATAGATTAAAAAAATAGTTACCTTGCACCCTTGCACAGAATATGAATAAAGTTGGTTCAGCACAGCAAAGTAATTTTATATATTTTATTTAAAAACAAGCAAAACAATAGATAGCTCGAATACCCAATACTGCAAAACTTCTTGCAATTTGGGTTTTTACCAGGGTCTTTAATATAATTCATGCCTACTAAATTTTATTTATACATTTCGGTAGGTAGATTCATCCAGAGTAGACAAAGTATTTGCTTTATTTTTCTTATAAATAAATGTTTAATTTCATAAATATTATTAAAACAGTTTATTTACAAGAATTTAATTACTTACTGATATTTAATTAATTGAATAGTGACTGCTATAGATTTTACTTTTAATGAAAATCAAGGTTTTTGCAATTTAAAAAGAACAAGTAAAACTTTTTATTATTAAACTTTTTAACATTCTTCTTAATACTGTTTTCTTACAACTAATGACATCTATACTTTTGTATTAGAAACATGGTGACACTTCTAACATCCTAAATCCTAAAATCTAAAAGTATTTACATTTTTAATAACCAGAACCTAACTTATAAAATCTTGCTTTAACATTAATATCCATCTATTCTCTTTAAAACAAATAATTTTATGTCTGTCATAACTAGGTATTACCCAAGGGTGCTTGGGTATTACCAACTACTTAAAACTAACCTCCTTCATAAGCTTATGTTGTTTAAAGCCATAAATTGAGGTATTTAAAAAAATCGTTAGAGACCCGATATGGTAAAGGTCCGATTCGTCGCAAGGCCTTTGACGAAATTCAAGTTAAACGCACTCTAGGGTGTAAAACTTGATCTAAGAAATTTTGCATCGCAATAAAAAAATGTTCTTGGTTTTAGAAACAGCGCATGCACATATAATAATTTTTACACGCACGCTATATGAGATAAGGTTTGGAGTAGCTCAAGAGCTTTTTTTACGATTTCACATAATAATTGCCGTTTTATTGTTAAACTTCTCAGAGCACACCCAGCCCTGAGGCGCGGAAAAAATTTCGTCGCTAGAAATAAGCTACTCAGATTATCTATCGACCTTCGACATATACTACTAAAGGCAGCCCTGCAACTTGGTCGTGCAAACACTCCACGTGTGTGCTCTGAAAAGTTTAACAATAAAAGGGCAATTATTATGTAAAATCGTACAAAACGCTCTTGAGCTACTCCAAACCCCATCTCATCTAGCGTGCGTGTAAAAATTATTATATGTATATGCGTTGCTTCTAAAACTTATAAAATCTCTACCATAAGTAGATGTACTAAATAGGGAGTTACTTTCTACAGCCACCTCGATTATAATAGAATTTTTAATGAATTTAAGAGCAAACTTTGATGATAGATCGACAAAACCTTATCATGTCGATTTAAAAATTTATTTATTTTAAAGCATAACGTAGCTTTAGAGATACCTGCAATTGGCACTGTATTGCCTTATATACAGGGTTATCCAACGAGGACTAGACAGGCCGCTTTTTTTCTGTACCTGTACTTTTATAAAAAAAGTAAAATAGCCATTATATAATAATATAATTTTTCCCTCCGAATCCAAAAATGATTAATGTAAAATAATTGAACATTAAATAAAACTGCAAGGGGTCGTTTTGATATTTTTTTTTTAAATGGAATGCCATATTTTTTATGTGATTATCCGATTTCTCGTATATATTTTGATCTAAAATGATATTTTTTTAAATTCAAAATGGTCCACTTTCTGCACGTTTAAATCGAAAAAAATTTCGTCCACCGTGTCATTAACACCAAAAATATTGATACGGATAGCTGTTTACCCTTTAACGGTTGTGTCATTTAGACAACTAAAAAAATATATATTTTTCATGCATTAGGAACAAATAACGTTAAAAACTGAAATATTTATTAGAAGACCGTCTACACATTGTAATACAATAGATACAATTTTAAAAATTAAGACTCTATTTGTAGAATAGATACAAAACAAATATAAAAACAATATAACAAATAAAACAAATACCCCATAAGAAAAAACTATAAATTGAACTTAAGAGCACCAGACATCTTAATAATATAAATGTTCCATATGTCCTCTGTTCTTTTCGAATCAGGACCGATGCCCCCTTTTTAGTCTTTCCAGAGAGTTCTTATAATATTGTAATCCTGGTTAAGTCTGTCAATTTCATTCACAATTTTTTTGCTGTAGCTCATCGATATTTCTATTGGCCGTTGATGAACTACGCCCCATAAAAATGTATCCATTGGTGTGATATTTGGGCTATTGGGTGGCCAATATAGTGTTCTGTTACGGCCAATCCACCCGTTGTAATGCCCATTCAAATATACTACCACTTCTCGAACGAGATGAGGTGGAGCGCCATCGTGCTGCCAAATAATATTATTGCAGATTTTCAATTCTTGAGTTAGGTACTAAACGGGAAGGATACAATATGGTTTGATACCAATTTTTTTCAGAGTTTTTTAAACTGTTCCATAACCGACCCTTCGGAGCTCTAGGCCATACCTTACTTCTCGTACTGCCTGCGGAATAGAACTCATCGGATTTATCCTAAAATATTGAAAAATTGCTCGATTTCTTATGTTTTGTTTTCTTATATTTCTTCGCCTGTCTTTCAATGTTTTTGTCTTTTCAAATAGAGTCTTAATTCCTAGAATTATATCCACTGAAATGCGTCTCTGGAAACTCTCGAAAAATCTGCTTTGCGTTTCTTGAGCATTTTCTCCGCTTTTGTTATATAATTTTACAATGTGTAGACGGTCCTCTAATGAATATTTTATTTTTTAACGTGATTGGTTAAAAATTTTAAGAGTGAACAGGTATCTGTATCAATATTTCAGGTGTTAATGACACGGTAGACGAAAATTTTTTCGATTTAAACGTGCAGAAAATGGGAAAATATCAAAATGACCTCTAGCAGTTTTATTTGATGTTTAATTATTTTACATTAATCATTTTCGGATTTGGAGGGAAAAATTATATATGATGACTATTCCACTTTTTTATAAAAGTACAGGTAGAGTCAAAGAAGCGATCTGTCTAGTCCTCATTGGATAGCCCTGTACATATGTGGTTTAATACCAAACTCTCTAAAACAACATATCTGCTCGCATTTAATAAATAAACCAATAAAAGACGCGCAGAATACTCAGATAACTTACTACAGATCTTTTTTTACCGTACTTTATAGAGAGTACCAAATAGAAAAAGTAACATTGAAAGCACAAAGGAGTTATAAAATTTTGCAGTATTTTTTAATCAAAAACCTATTATTTTATCTTCGATATTCATTTTTAGAATATCTTCTGTTACCAAGATATTATCTTATGTTACTGAACTTTTAAATACCGATAGTAGATACAGATTGTAGAAGAAAATGCCAAATGTTTGGTGACGAAATCTGACAACAAATAAAGTGGGAAAGCAAGCTTTAAGTAAAAAATACCTTAAGACACCTTCAGATATTATTTGAAGCATAATTATTACGAATGCACTTTTTAAAAATTAAATTGAGAAAAAAAATAATACTTCGTAACACTTAATTATACAGAATAATAAAAAAATATAATAAAATAAAGACCCTGTATTAAAAAAAAAAATTTTTGACATCGGTTAATGTAAACTTTTTTATGAAAACACCTGAGGAATCACCTTCTTAAATATTATAGGTTACTTAGAAAATATTCTGCATTTTTAATATTAAATATTATAGGTTACTTAGAAAATATTCTGCATTTTTAATATTAAATATTATAGGTTACTTGGAAAATATTTTGCATTTTTACTTAGATCATTTCTATAATATTTTATTTTTGTCTTCAGTTCGTTCTATTAAAGTTAAATTCATTTTAGGTTTCAGACTAGTTACTTTGTAGCACTATTTGCGGCCTATTATGTGCCACACATGTCCGATCGGAGGAAGATAAGGCCTTCGGGAGGGCAATACTAAGCGGTTAATGTGGTGTTGACCCATGAAATCCATGAATACTTTGGCTATTAGGTTTGTCTGTACGAAGTGGTGTATTTTCTTGACGAACAAATTAAATAAAGTGTAAATATTAAATCAGTTAAAAAAAAATAAACCTAAAAAAATATTTGGTGAAAAATATAAACAAAAGCACTCTATGGAAACTTATAATTAAACGTCACGCTACGATACTGCGAACATAGCAAAAATAGAATCTTTTCATAAACTGTTTAAAGATTATCAATGTTAACTAAAAACAAGGTCATTCATTTGTAATAATAAAAATATATTAGTACTAAAATTTGTCCTTAGGTATACAAAAACTGAAATTTTAATTGCTTAGTATTATTGACCCCTACGAACTCGCAGATAGCCTTAATAAGAAAATAAGAAAAAAAAATGTCCCAAAAAATTCAAACATTTATCCACGTTTCGGTGGCACGATAGCACCCCTTACCATTACCTCAACGGTGTGATGAACATGTCTCTTCATGTAAGACTGTAAAATTACGTCTTTTACCAGATCAGTCCTTTACCACTGCCTGACCGTTTTAAATAATCAAAAAAAGCAAAGTTCATTACTAAATATTACCTGGTACCGCTTCTAATCCCACAACACCATTACAGTCGGGTGCCTCGACACTCAGGAGGTAATGGCAACACCCACTGAAAACGATAAGAAAAAACATAACACTTTTTATTTGGCGATACACTGTAAGCATTCTGACTACACTTTTCTGTTTTTTAAATCCATATTTTGTAAATTTTTTCAGTCCAACCAAAGTAGAACCCAAAAATCTAGGTCGGCAATTCTAACATACTTTTTTTTTCCTACAACCTCTTGTGCCTCTATCTCTGTTATAAAACGGAAAAGTTAATTTGTTCTTTTTTCAATTTTTCCAATCGCCACACCTGCCCTATCTAAGCCCATAATTTTCCCCCATTTCAGTCTTTTCATTTGAAGCATATTGTCTATTCGAAAAAAGTAAACAAAACTTATTGAATAATAGGTCCAAAAGCAGTCTAAAAAAACTGACAAGATAAGCTAAACATAAAGTTATTTTTTTTTGCTTGTCCTTGTAATAGATGATTACCTGTCTTTGTTAATTAATAATGCAATATATGGTACCCCAGCATATTCAATATAATTATAATGAAGAAAATGTATATAAATATAATTAGATTGCTTTAATTTATTCCACTTTTCTCAAATAGAAAAAAATACACGTTTTGGTGGTTGAAAATACAAAGTAAACAGTATTAACTCTATTTAGAAAAAGTTCTTTTACTTTAAAACCATACGTTTAAGTAAACTTTGTCTTGTTTGTACAAAATTTCGTAAAAAGGATTTTCTGCTCCATTCACTGTATATTGTCGTTTCAGGGCTGACAGCGTAAAACACTTTAGGGGAAATTATTTTTCTCTACTTTATCACATCAAGCTTTCAAACTACATATTTTTCAACATATTTGACTGCACATAGAGATGTTTATCTTTATTACTGAAATATTGCTTTTTATGTTACATTTGGTTTAGATATATACAATATAAATCAGAAATGGTATAAATGATTAAAAAATTAAATTACCCTGAATAATAGAAACTAAATATATACATTATATATACAGGGTGCCCCAAAATATGTGGGCAATCTCTCGGAATCTAATAGAAAACCTAAGAATATTATGACAAGTTCCCATAAACTTTTTTCCTATGACCCTTTTCTACAGAGATACATAACAGACGCCCCTGGAAATCGTTTTTGTTTAAATAACTTTTACGGCCGAGTGATGATCGCGTTGTTAAATTTAGCAATGGACTTAGCAGTTGTTAAAAGTAAACAACGTTTTAGAATGTTTAACAAAACGTCATTGTCAGTGTTATTTAATAATTTTAGTAGGCAACCTGTCAGAATCTGACATTTTGTTAAACATTCTAAACCGTTGTTAACTTTTGACAATTGCTAAGTCCATTGCTAAAATTGACAACGCGTTTATCACCCGGCCGTTAAACTAATAGGCGTAATTTAATATATTTTTTTAATATGATGATTACTAGATAAGTCTTAAAATGAACACATTAAATCATTTTTTCCTTATTTAGTTTGCCAGGGACGGACTAGCTCTGACACAATAAAAGCAATTTTTTAACACCCTGTATGATAAAGGCTTAACAATATTATTTTTGTATAGTTTTAACCTTAAACTAAAAAAGGTATTTTTGATTGACATTAATAAAATTAACTGTTAACGAAAAATAAAATATGATGGTATTTTTATTTTACATTATACAGAATGTCAATATTTAGGAAAGCAATTTTTGAGTCCATTTTAAGAAGAAAACTTTATATGAACGTATGTCCTAAACGTCTTAACTTTTGAGACACAGGGTGGTAAAATTTTCAAAAATAAATAATTTATTATTAATATCTGTAATATCACTTTAGATATTTTAATAAAATTTGGCATAAATGTACCACATTTTTTTATTTCCACCAGTGGCGTTCGTACGGAATTTGACATTATATTTTAAGAGACATTGATAGTATGCCACTGATTTTTCTGAGAATTAAAATTACTTTTAATATCCCCACTTATTTTTAAACAAAGTTAATTATTATTATTATTTTAATCCCATGCACTGTTTTCGCTTTAAAAAATAAAATCCGTTTCTCTGCATGATCATATCAAGATCGATAAAGAATATCAATTTTTTTAGTCCGACGCACGGTTTTCACATAGAAAAATTAAAAGCAAATATTTCTCTGCATGATGATATCCTTTACCGATATTGTTATGATTATGCACAGAAACGGTTTTTATTTCTTTTAAGCGGAAACCGTGCATCGAATTAAAAAAAATCAGGTGATGTACTTTGCTTAAAAATGATTGGGGAATCCAAAAATAATTTCGATTTTAGGAGAAATCAGTGGTTCACTTAAAAATGACACATTGTACATATGTACATTAGGGTGGGCCGATGTCATATAGGATGTATTTTTTATTTAATATTTTTTTTAATCCAATAGAGGGAAAAAGAGGGATTGCATTAAAATAAAAAATACGTGTAATTTATTTTTCCTATTTTTAAAATTTGTGCCCTCTACAAGACGTTTTATTTTGTAACCAAAAAAAGAGTAGGTAAGAGGATTACAAAGACAGATTTATTGAAAAAACAAATACAAATAAAAAATAAACTATTCGCTTTATATTCTGCTTTATGGTGAAAGTGAGGCATAATTTTACGAGATTTAAGTCCTAAGCGAATAAATCCATCACGTGCTTTTTCGCCTATCACGCAGGTTGATGCCTTAGTTGTTAGCTTCGCACGTCGCTCGATAGCTTGTGTGACATGGAAATCAAGGAAACTCCAAAGTATCAGCATTTTTGATAAATAATTTGAGGTTGTCATCAGTGATATTCGCAAAGACGGGAGGGGGTGTAACTTTCATCCAGTTAGTAAGTTCGACATAATCAGCAGCATTAAGGTTTAATTTTGGAACGATATATTCTCGAATCTTTTCGGAATGTCCCACAGTCCTAGATTTTAAAATGCGCCTGAGACCAAGTTCTCGGATGGCTTTGCGATCATCCGATATCATGCTCAATAATATGTTCTCGGGATGAGCGAAGTAAGCATTACGTTGTATAACCGGATCTATTATCTCTTTTAAATTATTGCTTAAGCATCGTGTTAATTGGATAGTTTTAAGGAAATGTCGGGCACCATCCTTACATGAAGGGTGCATTTTTATCGAAAACCACATCGGTGCATAGACTTTCATAACAAAATTTACAAGAATTATGAGATTTTCTAAAGAATGTTTACAACTAATGTAAAGCCGAAGAAGCCGATTTGCTTTAGTCAACCACCTCGCATGCGATAGTTTGCCAGGTTGCAAATTGGCCAAGTTCGGTGGACAGTTTCCGTGAGAAACGGCCTGACATATTTTGTACAAATATTGCTGGTCTGTACTTAGATCTTCTGAATTTACTTCAGGCAAACATCCAACAACCGGAACGAAATCTATTACGGGACGTGTTTCACAGTTCTTAAGCATTTTTCCAATTGGGCCTAAATGCTGTGTTGGACCAGTGATTCGCCCATCTAGGTGATCAAATAGATGTCCTAATGGGAGCTCATTGGCATGTATCTGACAAATAAACCACTGAAGAGGTATTTTAATTTGCAATTCTAAATATCTTATGGCACCATTTTTACGGCCTGTATTTACTACAGTGCCATCACAGCCAATTACACACAGTTTATCAAAGCTTATGTTATTTCTTACACAGAATTCGTAAATACTTACTGCAATGGATTTTCCTGTGCCAGATTTTAGGAACACGTGCCCTACATAAACAGATCCAGGTTCCTCTATTATGGAAACATGCTCTTTTGAAATTGTTCTGCGATGAAATCGCCCATCTTTTTCTTCTTGATACAGTGTCTTATCTTTCCTTCCATCGAAATAAATGCTTTTTATATAAAAGTTAGCATCAGCGTGTTCTTTACCTATTAAACCACGGGCTTTTTTACGAGCTCTTCAAATTTTATTTTTATCAATTACATTTGTTAGATTTTCTTCTATCACCATACCAACATCTCGAAAAACTGCCGTTGCAATCGCTGCTGCAGTCCTATCTGAGTTTCCAAACTGATCGCAAGTTCTAGCTAACGTCGGAAGTTTAAGTGGATTTCTACTTAACATAGGTGATGCGGTCGATGAAGTGCTCGGAATAGCGTTTAAGAGATCTTCCATATCTACTACTTTAGAACTAGATCCTGTTTTTTTTTTAACTTTAGTGTATAAGGTCGATGATTTGTCAACAAGCGACTTGAAACTATTAATTTTGTATGTTTTCTTTTTTTTAATTTTAAAATTCTTTCCATTTCCTTTACATCAACAGGTCCTAAGGCCATTTTCCGATTTAGTCTTTGATCCTTCAAAAAGGGTTGTTTTTTTAGTGGTACCTTACGCGATTTTCCACAGGAACAAGAGGAAATCGGTTGGCATTTTCAAAAGAAAACATCAAACAG
The DNA here is from genome assembly GCA_019359885.1 of Listronotus oregonensis. Lineage (NCBI taxonomy): Eukaryota > Metazoa > Arthropoda > Insecta > Coleoptera > Curculionidae > Listronotus > Listronotus oregonensis. The sequence goes on along the minus strand of JAHBCN010013219.1, from coordinate 5,692 downwards.
TTTAGTTTCGCATTTGGCCAAAAAATGTGATACTTTTAGTTTATATTTTTTATTTTGTCTAATTTTAGGAAACCTTAACAATTGTTAATACTCTGTATGATATTTTCGCAGTAACTGTCTGATTCGCTCAGATGAAACTGTCGCAAGTGACGTCGTATTCCATGTTTCCTGGATTTTTAAAACAACACATTTTGAAATATCTGAGAAACTTTGTTTTTTTCCTAAATATTTTACTTTGGGTTCATATCTGACAAACAAATAATATTTTAACACATCCTTAATAGTTGGCAAAACTTTACAGTTAAGTTTACTTGGATGTCCCAAAATGGGACATTCCATTGTTTTTCTAGAGACTATGGTCTTTTTTCCACTCATTTTTAATAAAACGCCGATTAAAAAATAACAGTCTAAAAGAGCCAATAAAACAAGCCAAAAATGAAGCTATTTTTTTTTGCTTGCTTTTGTAATAGATTACCTATTTATTTACTTTTTAATGCAATATATGCCAGCATAATCAAAATAATTATAAAAAAAAAACTTTTTAAAAATTGATTTAATTTATTCCATTTTGGTGGTTAAAAAATACAAAGTAAATGGTATTTACTCTATTTAGAAATAGTTCTTTCACTTTTAAAACCATACTTTAAAGTAAACTTTGGCTTGTTTGTATTAAATTTTGTAAAACGATTTTTCTGCTTCATTCACTGTATATTGTCGTTTTAGTGCTGACAGCGTAAAACACTTTAGAGGAAATTATTTTTCTCTACTCTATCACATCAGGTCTTTAAACTACATATTTCTCAACGCATTTGACTGCACATAAAGATGTTTATCTTTATTACTGAAATATTGCTTTTTTATTTATTTACAAAATATATATATATATATATATATATATATATATATATATATATATATATATATATATATATATATATATATATATATATATATATATATATATATATATATATATATATATATATATATATATATATATACCTTTTCCTACGACTCCCTACGGAGATACAAGACGACGATATATATATATATATATATATATATATATATATATATATATATATATATATATATATATATATATATATATATATATATATATATATATATTACCTTTTCCTACGACTCGCCCCTACGGAGATACAAGACGAACGCCCTGAAAATCGTTTTTTTTATAAATTTTAAAATACTGGGCGTAATTAAATATTTTTTGATAAGTCTTTTTAAAATAAACCCATTAAATCATATTTGGCTTATTTAGTTTGCCAGGGATGGACTAGCTTTGACACGATAATAGCATTTTTAATACCTTGTATGATAAAGGCTAAACAATATTATTTTTGGATAGCTTTTATCTTAGACTAAAAAAAAGTATTCTTGATTGACATCGACAAAATAAACTGTTTACGAGAAATAAAATATTATTGTTGGTAAACTTTTTAACATTATATCTACAGGTTGTTTTTAATTAAACGTCAATATTTAAGAAGGCAATTAGTAGGTCTATTTTAAAAGGAAAACGTATATCGTAATCGTCTTAACTTTTGAGATAAATGGTGGTAAAATTTTAAAAAAATATTTATTATTAATAACTGTAATACCACATAAAGTAATTTTAATAAAATTTGAAATACATGTACATTAGGGTGGGCCGAAAAATTGAAAACTCAAATTTCAAAACGCAATACCCGGCAAAATATGTCTTTTAATGTACCTAACTTGGAAAAAAAAATCAATTAGATTGAATGTCATCTTGTGCCCTCTACATTCCTATTAATAAAACAAAAATATCATATTTTTTCACATTTCTATTGTATATAAAACAATAATAATTAATTATTATAAACATTTTATATAATTATTATGAACCAAATATAGTAATTTATTGTTATATATACTTAAAAATGTTATGACATCTTGGCAACGTAGCCTAAAAAACTGTCATATTAATCTTATAATTATTACTTTTGGACCTTTCTAGTTCAATAATTTCTATTGGGTTATTTTCTATTTAAAGAAGCTTTACTGAAATAGGCAATATGCTTTGAATGGAATGGGAGAAAATTATAAGCTTAGGTAGGGCAGGTGTGTCAATAAAAGAAATTGAAAAAAATATGTTTTTTTTGCTTTATACCAGAGATAGAGGCACTAGGATTGTAGGAAAAAATAGAATGTTAAGATTGCCGCCTTAGAGTTTGGGCTCCTACTTTGGTGGGGCTTGGATAATTTGTAAAAATTGAGGTTAAAAAACAAAAAATGGTAGTGGGAATGCATACAGTGTATCGCCAAATAAAAAGTTTAGGTTTTATCTTACAGTTTCCAGTGTGTGTTGCCATTAAGTCCTAAGCGTCGACGCACCAGGTTTTAATGGTGCAGAAACATACTGGTACTTTCGTGGTATTAGAAATGGAACCAGGTAATATTTATTAATAAATTTTGCTTTCCTTTGGTTGGTCATAACGGTCAGGCAGTGGTAAAGGGGTGACCTGGTAAGAGACGTAATTTAGAGTCTGATATTGAGAGACATGTTCATCACACCCTTAATGTAATGGTAAGGGGTGCCATCGTGCCTCCGAAACGTGGATAAGTGTTTGGATTTTTTGGGACTTTTTAATTTTATCTATTTTCTCTTTTAGGCTATCTGCGAGTTCGTAGGGGTCAATAATACTAAGCACACTCAATCTTTAAAAGGTTTGCAGTTTATATCTTAGGATTTTTACAAACATTTTGGTACTAATATATGTTTATTTTTACAAATAGCTTATTGTTTTTAATTTACTTTGATAATTTTTAAATAATTTATAGCAAAAATAACTATTATTGTTATGTTCTCAGTATTGTAAAGTGGTGGATAATTATAAGTTTCTCTAGAGTGGTTTTGTTTATATTTTTTACCACATTACTTTTTTAAGGTTTATTAATTTTTTTTAACCAATTTAATTTACAGTTTATTTAATTTTGGCCTTAATTACCAATAAATAGTAGGGTAATGAATACATAAAACTGCCAAAATTTAGAAGTCCTTCAGAACAGCTCCGATTTTGATAAATTTTGTTTCAAATAAATTTGTTTTTTAATATTATTCAAAATCAAAAAAATTCTGAAGGGTGCAAACAAATTTTTATTTTTTGTAAACAATACGTATGATATTTTTAAATGGAACATATTTTTTTAAATCGCTGTAATTTTCAAATATTAAGTTTCGTCATTTTTACACAGAATATTTTTTGTATCAGAATTTTTGTGATATTATAAATTTAACTCAATTTCCGGACTGTTATAATTGCCTAAAAGATATTTTTTTTTACATAATAGTGACATAAAATAAATGTACATAACAAAATAAAAAATTTGAATATTTCTCTAGGATTTAAACAACTCTGAGAATTATATTCTATATTAGATATTTAAGAAAATATAATAAAATTTAAATAAATTAAATTTTATGAAGAGTTATTTTTATCAGTATTTTTAAAACATTTTATTAAATGTTAAAAATTTTCTGTTTTACTTACATAAACAAAAAATATTAAATTTAATTCTCATTTATTTTTTGAGTATCGGAGATTTCATCTTCTTCAAGTGGTGGGTGGTTATCGCAGTCACTTTCACCACAAAACAGCCGGTGAGCAATAAACCACTTCTTCTGCAGCCACATACTGAACTGTTTTATAGAAGCAAAATATTATTTTTAAGACGTTTTCAGGTGCTGCTGGTTGCGTCATTTTAACTGGTTTTAAATGATTGCTTTTTTACCAACCCCATTTTTCAGGACAGATTAGAGAATAAATTTTCCTTTCCATTAAAAAGAACTTCATTTCTTTGATTTTCAACCATATAAGTTTCAGCTGCTGCACGTAATTTATAATCATTATTAAAAATTAAAATATTTTTTTTACGTTTATTATAAAAGGCGGCGGTAGTATTACATCCTGTAAATATATAAATAAAAAGAAGATGCTCTTTCTTAAGATTTCTATATTTACTTATCATAGTTTGTACAATTCCAGCAATGAAAACTTAATTCTCTAATTCCTTCTGAAGAATGGGGTTGGCAAAAAGACAATTATTTAATTTTGTAAAAATGACTTAACCAGTAGCACCTAAAAATAACTTAAAAATCATATTTTGCTTCTGCAAAACAGGATGTAGTTCAGCATGTGGCTGCAGAAAGAGTGGCCTTCATTGCTCACCTGCTTGCATTGTTTGCAGTGAAAGTTACTGCGATAACCACGCACCAAATATATATAAAAACTATTTTTTTTTTTGGATATTTGAGTAAAGGAGTATTTGTTTTAAAATTTAATAAAATATTTTAAAATTTTCAATAAATAACTCTTTATAATATTTTATTTATTTCAATTTTATCATATTTTTAATAATTTTGTTATAAATATTGATTTTTTATCACTATTATATAAAAAATATCTTATAAGCAACTATTACAGCCCGGAAATTAAGTAAAATTTTTGCTCTCAAAAATTGAAGTTCACAATATCTTCAAAACTATAAAAAATTCGAGAAATTATTAACAAACCATTTTAAAGGTTTAATTAACTACAAAAAGATTTTGTGTAAAAATGACGAAAATTAATATTTGAATCGTTACAGCGATTTAAAAAAAACGTTTAAGTTAAATCAGTGGAGGGCTCTTTCTTAGGTTTGCAGGTTTGCGCAACCCCCAAAGAAGGTTTAATTTTTTTTTAAATACTTATATATTTTAATCATTACATAGTTACACATTTTTTTTTTAATTCATTCGAACATCTGTATTTATATTATCTGGAAATAACAGCCAAACTATTAAAATAACTTGACTGCTTTCGCTAAAATATTATTGATTTAATTGCGCGTCGCGTCACGTCTTATCCTCGAAGCCGATACCGATACTATGGTTGCAATCAAAATGCATAACGAGTACGCGTAAGTATATGGAGTTGCCTATCTTGGCATTTGGCGCTTATAAGCGGCATGAGGTTTGCAGTTCGAGTGCAAACCTTTGTTTATCTCGCAGGCTGATTTACGATTTATTGGACAATTTGTTATTTTGGTTATCGGCAGTGCTTAATTGCATTTTTAGAAATCTTTTGTGTGTTTAAAATGAATTCGGTGCAAAGTTTAATTGCAGAGCCGTTTGGTGGCTGATCTTTAGCTGATAAAGCGGAAATAGAAAAGGCCAATTCCTCATTTAAAAATAAAACAATCTGTGTCTAGTAAAAAAAAGGAGTTTTACCAGAACATTTAATGCTAAGCTCTATAAAAAAACATACGTGGATGTGTGCCATACAGCCATGTTTTAGTATGTCTATTTATTTCCATTAATTAATTTATTTTTTTAAAGAAACATTAGAATTTGCAACCCCTTACTTTTTAACCCACGAGCCCTCACTGATTTAAATATTATAACCATTGTTTTAATAAAATAAATATTTGTTTGCCCCCTCTAATAGATCTTTAATTTTAAATAATATGGAAAAACAAAGTCACCTAAAAGGAAATATTAAAATAGAGCTGTTCTTGAGGACTTCCAACTAACATGCTTTATTGACGCTACCAAAAAGATATAGGAAGTAATAGCTTGCATCATGGATATTGTTGGTCAGTTTTTATGTGCTGATAATTATTATTTATTGGGGTTTTTTCTCGTTAACTAAGCTGGATCTGAAAAAAA
>JAHBCN010013218.1:0-24914 GCA_019359885.1 Listronotus oregonensis | reverse complement strand
ATTTAGTTTTTGGTTTAAAAGAATATTTATATATTTTTTTGAAAGCAACACAAGAAGGTCTTAGCTGTCAAACTTTAAAAAAACGTTATTTTTTATATGATTTTTTTTTTTTCTCAACTTTGCGAGGCTTGCCTGCACTCACAGTAGACGCTATTTAGTTCTTTAAGTTTAAAAGAACATTTCTATATTTTTTTGAAAGCAACACAAGAAGGTCTTAACTGTCAAACTTTAAAAAAACGTCATTTTTATATGATTTTTTTTTTTCTCATTTGCGAGGCTTGCCGCACTCACAGTGACGTTATTTAGTTCTTTAGGGTTTAAAAGACATTTCTATATTTTTTTGAAGTAACACAAGAAGGTCTTAGCTGTCAAACTTTAAAAAACGTCATTTTTATATGAACTATTTTTTTTCTCAATTTTGCGAGGCTTGCCAGCACTTACAGTAGACGCTATTTAGTTCTTTAGGTTTAAAAGAACATTTCCATATTTTTTTTGGATGTAACACAAGAAGGTCTTAGCTATCAAACTTTAGAAAAACGTCATTTTTTATATGATTTATTTTTTTTCTCAATTTTGCAAGGCTTTTTAGCGGAAAGGAAACTTTAAAACGACAAATTTTTCAAGTAGTTTATTTTTAAACAATTTTTTTTAATATTGTTTTTTTCTTTGCGTTTATTTTATTTTTAAAACAACATCTTTAAGTATTTTATGTCTAAAATTAACATAGTTTTTTGACAAAATTTACATTGTACACACCTTTTAGGGACACCCTCTATAAATATTAATTTTTCTATAAAAATATATTTTTATTCTAATTTGTTTAAAAACTGGCCTGGAATTAGGTAGTAGGCGGGGGGCACAATCTGCACCATCGAGAAGATTTTATGGCTGGCCTTTTTATGGATAACTTCACTCTAACAGAAATTATCATTTTCCAAAAAATTAACTGATTTACATCAAATTGTGCAAGGGGGTTTTGACAAATCCGTCAGATTAGGTCAGGGCGGTCAAGATGTTTAAATATCAATGCCACATTTCGTACAGGGTGGCGCCTTTTTGATACATTTTCAGGGTATTGGGAAAATTAGACATAGAGCAAATTCGTGGGCACGTTCTCAAGTTCGATTTTCGAAATAGCTGCTCGGTAAAAAGGATCGCGGCTAACTTGAGTTATTGTGGAGATACAGGGCGTTTTTTAAATTCTGACGATTTCAGTACACCTCTGTATCTCAGTCGTTAGTAAAATAAGAAAATAAATGATAAATAGCATATTTATGTGGAATTTTACGTATAATCCAGTATCATACTTAACTATTTTTTGTCAGCAACAGTTTAAAGATATAACCCAAAGTTTCTTTTTTTACTATTTCATTCCCAATAAAACTACTTTTTCATTAATACCACACACTTTATATCCATTCTTAAGGAAATTGGAAATTTGTGAAACATTTTAGGACGACCATATAAGATTTAAATGTTCCACACCCTGTATAAATTCTACATTTCAATAAACTCATCAATTCTTCAGTTGGTTACATTTATAAAAATAATAAATAGCTTTTAAATTAATATGTAATTAATCTTTTTTTAATCATTCTTAATTTCAATTAACTAATTGCAAAGCATTAATACTTTTAAAATACTAGGTTTTTACATTGAACCCAGTGGCGTGCTCAATTTTTTTTCTCGGTTACAGTTAAAAAGATATGATGCAAAGTTGTTTTTCTTAATAAGAAACCTTGTATATTATTTTACTTTTCATTTCAAAATAAAATTTCTTTATTTTTATTACTACCTTTATATTTATTTTCAAAAAAATAGTTGTTTCTAAAAAAAAACAAATTTATGAAAAATATACAAAGAGTGCAAAATTTAATTTACTATGTTCAGGTTCTTGATGTCTTTTTTTCATAAATTTTGTTTTCTTTTTTGAAAATAAATATAAAGTGTGCAGTAATAAAAATAAAAAAATTATATTTTGAAATGAAAAGTAGAATAATATACAGGGTTTCCCATTTAAAAAAATATCTTTGTCGTCAATCGTCAAAATTAGAAAACGCTGGGTATATCCGAGAGGAATCAAGTTAGCCACGATCTTTTTGACCGTTGCAGTTGTTTCAAAATCGAACTCGAGAATATGTCATCAGATTTACTCTATCTTTTATAGTTTTCCCAAGACTATGGAAACCCATTAAAAAGGCGCCACCCTGTACATTGGGGTTTCGGGAGTCACTGGTCACGAATCTAAAATCTGGTTTAGAAAATTTTATTTCTTCACATCCCAAAACTAGAGTATTTCTTTCATTGACCGAACAAGAAAAAGATCAATTGGCCCCAAATCTTGATGCTCAACCCTCCAAACCTAAAATCCTAAGTAACCGAAAGAAAGCAAGTTTAATAGACCTTAACCCCCAGATGCTTTACCTCGAAACCTATAATCGTGACTGAGCAAAAACCTAAAGTTTGAGGCTAATTAAACTCGCCTTCTTCCCGTCACTTGTGGTTATAGGTTTGAGGGGTTAAGCATCTAGGATTTGAGGCCAATTCAACTCGCTCTTCTTCGGTCATTAAGAGTAACACTGGCATGAATCTGTTAAGTTTTTAAAATCTCGTTTGCCATATTGGATCCACCATTTTTCTCTCTGACGGATTCGTGATTAACAACTCCCAAGAATCCTATATACCGAATTTGGCGAAAATCGGAAGAGTTTTGGATATTTGGTCCGCTATATTGTATCTTAAATTTTGCAAATCTGACTTCGGCTTTCTGATCAGCAGCTCCCAAAACCACCGTACACCAAATTGGTTGATTTTTGAAAAATTATGTTGTTCAAAGCTGATAAGCTTCCGTGGCAATTCTGACGGTAGATTTTAATTTTTCATGGTCTTTTTTAATGAATATACAGTAAAACCTCGATAAGCTAAAGCTCAAGGGAAAGTTTAAACATTTTTAGTTGTCGAGTTTTTTACTTATCGAGAGTTGAAGTTAGTGAAGTTTAAAAAATTCAAATGTTGACTTAACGAGGTTTAGTTAGAGGATATGTTAGCGTATTCAATTTTCGTTTTATTTTACGTTTTCTTTATTATCTTTTAATTTTATACGTGTACTAACAAGCTATTTTAGTAAAAGACTGAAGTTCAAAGCAATAAAGTTTTAAAGAAAACCTTGTTTGTACACGTACCTAGGATGAGTAACTGATAAATGCATTAAGTTCACTTTAAGTTACCAAGGGTACTACTTTAACTTATTAAAGGCCAATGGTAAAATTATTTGTTTAAGTTTTCTGCTTTGAAGGAAAAGGAACACAAACAATTTTTAACATGCCGAGGTTCTTATGGTATCGAGGTTTGACTTATTTGTTTCACTGTACAATTGGAAATTTAAAAAAAATCTTTTATTTTTGCCGATATTTATTCTTGAATTTTTCATTATTTAGGCCTTTTTTTGAGGTTAAGAACTTTCTGTGATGTGATACTTCTTTTTTGATTCTAGGTTTGTATTCAGGAAGAAAAAAATACCTCAGTATAAATATATGGGATGTAAAGTACAGACCACTTTTTTGTGTAGCTGTGTAACTGTTAATTTAATGGGCCGCTTGTTTTTTTTTAAGGACTTAAAATAAGCCTTTACACCTAAATAGTACTGAACAGTACACCTCTGTATCTCGGTTGTTAGCAAAAAGAAAAAAAAGGTAAATAGCAAATTTATGTGGAATTTTACGTATAATCCAATATCGTACTTAATTATTTTTGCCAGGTACAGTTTAAAGATTGTCTAGTTGATTCCCAATAAAACTACTTTTCTATTGATACCACACATTTATATTTATTCTTAAAGAAATTGGATATTTGTAAAACATTTAAGAACGACTATATAAGATTTAAATTTTGAAAATCTACATTTCAATAAACTCATCAATTTATTGGCTTAAAATAAGCCTTTACACCTAAATAGTACTTCTGCCAAATATGTTTTTATACGAAATTTTATAGCAGAGTTACAAGCATTTCAATTTTGAATATAAAACCATTGCGCGAAAGCGGTCTCTACGTCACAAATTTGGTTAGCAGTTCATATTCACAATGCTTGATCAACAGAGGCCACCGAAGCTTAGTTCCAATATTACACCCCGGATTAGAAGGGAGTGAATAATATAGCAAACAGAGCTACCCTGGATATTAAAACACTATAAAAACATAAAATAAAAACATTAACACATTCATAGATACCTTCGACAGTACATGTGTCGAGTGTACTTTTAAAAGTGAAAGTGTCATTGTCGTATCAGTATATAGGCTTCCAAAAGGTAACCTAATATTGTTTCTTGAAAAAATGGAGAGCATGCTGGAACAAATCATAAATGAACAGAAGAAAGTTTTTATTTCTGGGGATTTTAAAATAGAACTTTTAGAAAAAAACAATCTTGGAACACAATTTTTATCTGTTATGAACTCTTTTGGTATGTATCCAACAATTTTAGAAAATACCAGAATAACATCAGCATCTAAAAGCTGCATAGATAATATTTTTACAAATGTACCAAAATGTGATGTATACAGTATAAATACGGTAATATCAGATCACACGGCCCAAAAAATTATATTTGATTATAAACAGAGCACAGTAAAAAAATGTTATTTTAAAAGAATTTTTACTGAAGAAAGTAAAACAGAGTTTTTTAATACTTTAAAACAGCAAAAATGGCAAGATGTTTTTGCTTTAGATCCAGCTGATGTAAATAAACAGTGGTCTGCTTTTATGAACACATTCATGCTTTTCTTTAATCAGAGTTTCCCTAAAAAATTATTCAATCCTAACCATAAAACTAAGAATTTATATAAACATAATAAAGATATAAAAAATGTAAAAAATAGGTTAGATACTATTTTATTATTAAAAAGATAAAGTAACAATTATAATGACCTGTATTCATCTGAAAAAAAGGAGTATGATGAATTGTTAAGCGATTATAATGTTTGGGCATTACTCAATAACGAATAAGATCTGAAAATTATGCAAGTAGAATAAAAAACTCGGATAATAAAAATAAATGTAGGTGGTCTATTTTTAGAGAAATCACAAATAATTGTATGGAAAATTATGAGATAATCCCTGATGAAATACCAAATAAATATAATAAATTTCTTTTGGAATCACTTCCTAAGCTTATTAAAAATATCTCACATATCAATTGGACACATAAAATTAAAGAAAATAACAGGTCAATTTTTCTAAAACGTGTTACAAACAAAGAAATTTTAAAATTAAACAAAGCAAATAAAAAATAAACTTAGTTTTGGTGACGATGAAATACCAACCAGTCTTATATAATGAATAATTCACTAAGGAAGGGCATCTTTCCTGAACTCCAAAAGCTGTCAGCAGTAAGACCTGTTTATAAGAATAAAGGAGACGCTAATGACATTAATAACTACAGGCCTATTAGTCTACTGTCGGCTTTTTAAAAGTTGTTTGAAATTGTTATGTGTAAACGGTTAGTCGGATTTATGAAATAATGTAATATATTTTCAAATAACCAACAAGGATATATTAAGAAAAAGTCAACTCAAACTGCAATTTTCCAATTTGTACCAGCAGTTTTTAAAACACTTGGAGAGAGGCGACATGGCGCTTGGCTTATTTTTGGACCTTTCAAAAGCTTTTGACTGCTTAGACAGAAATTTGCTACTTCGAAAATTACAGCTTTATGGGACTAGGGGACATGCCCTTGAGTGGTTTAAATCGTACTTAAATGATAGGACTCAGAAAGTAATATTTTATAAGGATGGTATGTGTTACAAGTCAGAGGTGGAAAAAAATATAGTAGGTGTTCCTCAGGGAAGTATACTCGGACCTGTCCTATTCATAATATTTATGAACGACATAAATTTTGAAATTAATAGCCCTTATCTCAGCTTAACTGAATATGCTAATGCTAATTTATTAGCTGGTGGTGCAAATATATCTGATATATCAACAAATGCCGAAGACTTATTTTCATTAATAAATATTTGGTTCCAAAAAAATAAATTATGTTTAAATAAAGACAAAACCAACAACATTGCTATTTAGAACCAAGCTAAACAAAACTCTCAAACCAGCATCTGTTTCAATTAAAAATAATAATTTCACTTTTAGTAGTAACACCAAATTTCTGGGTGTTTATATAAATGAGTTTTTAGATTGGACAAGCCATAAAGAAGAACTAACAACAAAGCTAAACCAAATTTGCTTTTGTATACGAACCGTTACAAAATATTTGAAAATTTGAATTAGACAGCTTGCAGAACCCTGTATTGTGCAAATTTTGAGGGAACAGCTCAATATGGTATAATTTTTTGGGCATCAAACTCTAGGGCTCAAAACATATTTATATTTCAAAAGCGCATCATTAGAATATTATTTAAAATGTCTTATCTAAAATCCTGTCGAGGGGTTTTTAAAGCTAAAAAAATACATACGATATATGGCTTGCATATATATGAAAACATTTTACTATTTAATATGAACTTGCATCATAATTATAATACAAGGACAAGTAATATTTGTTATCCAATACATCGATTAACTTTAACAGAAAAAAGTCCCTACTACATGGGAATTAAACTTTTCAAGAAATTGGATACAAACATAAGAAACCTAACTATTGAAAAGGTATTTAAAAAGAAACTAAAAACGTTATTGATCCATTTGGAGCCTTATAGTTTGGAAGAGTATTTGAGTGTGTGATAGTGATATTTTGAAATTGTACAGTTTTCAGTTTTAGTGTGTTGTTTTTTTAAAATTATTTTTTAATTATTTTTATTTTGAGGCCATTTCATTTTATGTTTTGTCTGTACATTTTACATTATTGTATTGATTTAATGTAATTTGAAATAAAGAGTATAAACAAACAAACAAACAAAAAATAAAAGTAAAACCCAGCGTTTCTTTTTAAATAATAAATATGTACATAATATAAACTTTATGTTTTTGTATTTTCTTTATATAGTTGGAACAAAAATACTCTTCTTTTTTCTATATTCATCTTGTTCTTAATATCCCAATGTACAAAGCCAAATATGATTCGTTTTGTTCCGTGGAACTGTTTTATTATTGGCTGCTGTTTTTCAATTTCTGTACCAACCTATTGCATTTACGTTTTCTATTATTTCTCCTCAAAAAATGTGATAAAGTGAACTAACTACTGCAGGCATGAAACTTTATTGTTAATAATAACAATACAGTTTTATGACCTGAGTTTGTTTATATTGACATTGAAATTGATGTGTTTTGTAAAGATAGCTCTACAACTTCCTTGAAAATATAGTGTAAATTTTGCACTGCTCTACAGCAACTAAAATAATAGCATTTTTTCTCTGTAAAGTATCAAGAGCAACTCATATTGGTGTAAAAATTCTTAAGATATGCTTGAGCTGCATGTTTAAGCTCAATGTATGAAAACTCTTGGTAATTAGTCACATTAATATACAGTGTGTCCCATTGTTTTTTATTAAACGGGGCGGCCATTACACAGTCAATAAACAAAAATTATCGTTTTTAGAGCTTAAGCAATCTGAAAGCCTACACTTGTGATACATCAATGAAAAGCTCTTGAAGAGCTTTTCTCAAAAATGTAAAAATCCGTATAAAAATCCAAAGTTTGGGTAAATATCTCAAAAACAAATAATGTTAGAAAAATATTTTTACTTAAATTAAATTCTTCTTAAAAAATTGTTCTAATAATGTGGTCATCTTAAAACCGTAAAATTGGTAGTTTGTAAGCTACAGGCAAAAGTTAAAAATATACCATTTTGGTTTTTCTTAATTATCCCAAAAACCATAAAAGATAAAAAAATCTAAAAACAGATTTAATATTGCAATTAAATTGTCTAAAACTTTCCTAATTTAACCAACACTGTGGCTCTAATGGTTCTCGAGTTACCAATACATGTAGGCCCAATTTGGGACACACTGTATTTTTTTCATTTCCTCACAGGTTTTTAATATTATGTCCTACTGTAGCCTTGCCTTCTGGTTAAGTGAATTATGCTCTAGCCAGATGATTAATGCAAAATTAATTAATAATTTTTACTACATGCTCTTTAACTTCTTACATTTGTAAATACTTGTTTACTTATATAAGCAGAGCAGCCGTAGGTTATAACTTTTAACTGGTTTTTTGTTTCCAAGTTTTTCTCATGAGGGCCATATTTGTTGGGTTGTCTCCCACAAAAGATATTACTGTGCATTGGTATTTTGATTCACATAAAAGAAGATAGGTCACATGATCTAAATATTCTAACTATAAGGTTTTTTCAAAGTAGGTATCCATATTTTCGTATAGAAGCACTTGTTAATTTTCAGTTATTATTGTTGCCAGTGCCTTTTTTTAACCAGAGCGGGCCCTAGGCCACATAATTTTTTCCCCCCCATTACATTTAGAAAAAATATAATACCTATGTATATACATATATTTGTGTGGATACATAGATATTTATAATTTGTTTGTTTATAGGCAACGTCGGAACGCATTAATAAATAATAGTCCCGGCATTTCACCTCCGAATTTTTTATTAACCAATGTCATTTCATTCAAAATCGAAATTAAACTTATTCCTTGCACTAATTACTTTATTTGTATGTTATTTATGACATCTGAAAGTTTTACTGATTAGTTTGGAAAAAAATGAGCTTAATATTTTTTTTGGGATTTTTTAAAAAAATTCCTTTTTCTCATTTTAACTTCAAAACCATAAGAGATACGAAAAAAACTAAGGAGTAAAAAATGTAGCATTTTTTATGATGATTATTTTCCTTTGTTTATTTTTTTTGTGGCATAAAAATTTACGGAGTTATAACCGATTTAGACTTTCACTATAGTGCGAGGACTGCTTTTCTGCAGCCCTTTGACCCTTTACCCATAAAATATGAAGAGTCTCAAGCCCTTCTAACATACATGCCCTGTAGCCCTGAAAATTACCTTTAAAATGATTTTTTGTAGGATGTGATAGCTTCAAAATTAACAGAGTTACACAAAAAATAAGATTTTGAATTTTTTTAGTCAATTTTAAAGTAAAAAAAGTTTCAAATTTTGGCGCACTGATTTATTCTGTTGACACTGGGTTGTCTGTAGGTACATTTGAGACAAGGTACATTTGGCAAGTCATTAAAAAATATTTTTTTTTTAATTTTTGTCAAAGGGGTGGTTCTTAAGGGTTGCTAGGGTGTAGACAATAAAAAATTATTTCAAATAGAGATAATAAACTGAAATACTAAAATTACGCAAAATCTAAAAATTGGCAGTCAACAGATATTTTTTTATTTCATTTTTTGCAAAGGGATAGTTTTTAGGGGCTGAAAAGTGGTAACTAATAATTTATTAAAATGCTATGAATTTTTTCCAGTAAAACTGCAATTGTAAGGTTACAAATCGTTAAAAGATTTTTTTCTATATTATTTTCATCAAAAGGGTAGTTTTTAAAGATTCCTAGGGGTTTATATTTTAAAATACACCGATTTTATATTGTACAATACGTTAGGATATTTATCCTACATAAATAAAAGACATTTGAATCGAAAAAAAGCCGAAAAACCTATAAAATCTATTATTTCGATAAGGGGTGGTTTTCACCCGTTAAAAATAATTTGCACACCTTGCGACCATATAGATTTTAATATGGAGGGTAAGATAAGCTTAATTCCAAATTTTTAAGAAAAACGGTGCATATATAAAAAATTCGGAGGTATGACCCTATTTTGAGCTTGACTGCCTGGACTATAAAACAAAAGGAAAAACAAAATTATATTTTTATAAATTTGAACTGATTATAATTTATTTTCTATCGCTATTAAAGTCATGCTATTGAATAATTGCACAATATTATGTGTATAAGATTAATAGCTAAAAAATAATAATTAGATATAAATACATATATGAAGGTTTTTGTTTCTTGTCATAAAAATATATGGCGATTTTCGGGCCCCTCTAGACTATGGGCCCTAGGCCCGGGCCTAATGGGCCTAGTGGAAAAAAAGGCACTGATTGTTACACATATTACTGGCTGATTTATCTGGATCTGTTGCTTTACCATAAATATTATATAATAAATTAAATAATAAAATTAAGGTAAATAATTATTTTTTATCAATTATGGTTTTAAGGAGATAACTCAAAGTTGCCTTTTTTAAATGGGAATAATACAAATTCTAATAGGTATATTATTTGAGTATTTGATTCCCAAAAAACTATCGATCTATTATTTATTTATCAATTTCCAATAATAAGACTAACAAAAGAATAAATATTGTCACATACTTCATATTTATTTTTAAAGAAATTGGTTATTTATACATTTTTTAAGCAAAAATTAAGATTTGCGCACCCTGTATAAAATCTACATTGCAACAAACTTATTAATTCTTAAATTAATTACTTTTATAAAATACTAAAAATTATTCTTAAATTACTAGCTAATTTTCCCTTTTTTATTCATTCTTAATATTAAATAACAAAATAGGTACCTATTTTGTTTAAAAGAATGCAATTTGGCCTAGAAAAAAATAATCCCTGTAATATTTTGTATATTATTTAAGCAAGGAATAAGAATTACATTCTACAAGCTTTTCATGCTCTTAAATTTTGGTTTAAATGAAATGTAGTTTAAAAAATTTGAAATATATAATATTATTTTATATCAAGGGGGGCAAAAAAGTGCAAATGCTTTTCAGATGTTTTTCGATAGATATTGGACAAGAAGGTAACCAAGCATTCATACTTTGAAAAGACTAGACCAAAACCTAGTTCCCCAAAAATTATTTAAAAAATAATAATACATCATAAAGTTTTTTTAAGGAGTTTAAAATCTAATACTATATATTCAGATTCTTGATGTCTTTTTTTCATAAATTCGGTTTTTTCCAGAAATAACCATTTTTTTGAAAATAAAAATAAAGTTTGTAGTACTGATAATGAGGTAATTTTATTTTAAAATGAATAGTAGAATATACAGGGTCTCCATTAAAAAAAAAAAAACTTTGCATGATAGCTTTGAAACTGTAACTGATTAAAAAAGGGCACTCTACTGGATTCTAGATAAAATTCTACACAAAAACTTTCTTTTTCCTTTTTTTTCTATCTCAACCAAGATACAAGGGTGTGCTAAAAGGTCAAAATTTAAAAAACACTGTACATCCGGGACAAATCAAGTTAGCTGCAATCAGCTTGTCTGTAGTAGTTGTTTCAAAAGTCAAACTCTAAAATGTGCCATCAGAGTTGCTGTATTTTTTGTAGTACCGTGGAAATTGATCAAAAAGGTGCCACCCTGTACAGCTGCAGCCATACTTTAGTTAACTTTGAAACTGTAGAAAATAATTTACCTATTTTCTTACTTCCTTTGACAACTATTAGCTTTGAGAAATCTTTTACGCTGTAATGTTATATTATATTATAATAAGTATTATAAAAAAAACTAAAAACGAAGCATTTCCGGACCCATGTTTATATGACCTTTTTTTCATATTTTTGGATGCATAATCCGCCCCTAAATTTTCCTCACAACATTCTGTAATACCCTGTATATATAGGTATATATATACCTCAAGCTATTTTTTGATTTTTATTCTTTGTTTTAAATTACCTCTTTCATCCATGATTATTATTTATTTATGGTGATTACCAGTTTTTACATATTTGTTATTGTTTTTATTTTAAGGTTCTTTTGCCTAGAAAGTACAATAATTTGTTAAGGTAAACTTACTTTATTGAATCAAGACAATATCCTGCTGATGATTGAGAACTTTTAAACCTATACAAAGTACTCCAGTTTTGTGATCGTTCAAATATTAAACAAGATCTTCCTAAATAATTCATTATAAAACGATTACTTTATTGTTATGTAAATGTACATATATTATGTATTAATCAAATTTAACTAATAATTCGGAAAATTATTAAAACTCAAAGTTTTGGTTAAGGACAATTTCTTTCTTCTTTCTTTTTTAATTTAGTAGCTATTAAGCGCCTTATGCCAGAACACAGTAGATGTCCGTTGCTGCCTGGCTCTCAACCATGTCTATAAAACTTATTTTGAATATACACGATAGGGAAGGCAAAAGCTTGCATACCAATTTTAATGCAATAGAGTAGGATACATATTATATAACCCCAAGGGTAATAAACTTAACAAGAAGTGCTCGATCCCATTTAAGCCCATATACACCAATTTAAATGTCAATTCGGTATTTGTGACGTAATCCGTTTGCCTGTTTCTTTTGTTTACAAGTAGTATAAAGTCTTAATTTTTTAAAATGTTATACATTACAGTTCTAATAGTAAGTGCATATCCAAAATAGTTTTTAAAAGTTGAATATTTAACAAAAATTAATAAAATAAATCTACCTTCTGGGCAAAATGGGCAAACGGGTGACGTAGTGATGTTAGGATACGTATCCAAATTTTCGTTGAATCCGAATATTAAACGAATCCGTATATTCCGGAATCAGTCCGTAAATTCGAATACGTGTTCGGTATCGAAACGGGAGCGGATGAATTCTTCCAACTGCCGGTTGATCGGCATCGACGCGGGCTTGAATATGCGATCGGATCCGTAATCGTTAAGAGCTGTCTTATAAAGATTTTTCCATTTGTCCCTGGATGGCGCTGTCCTTAATTAAAGCACTTTGGGCATACGTAAAAAACTTAATTTTAATAAATACTTATTTTTTAATGCGAAAAAATAAGCGCTAATAATTTCGTCACTCCCTCACGGAAACGTAAATGTTGCTCGAACTTTCTTTTACATATATGCTAGATAATAAAACAAAAAAAAATAGAATCAACTTTATCCGCGTTACTTTTAATAAGACTTGACCTTCAAGCAAAAAACAGTATTGTTTACCTTACGAGTTTAACGTAACCCATTTTAAAAAATTCAAAAACTTAAAAATTAAAAATGCAGGGGAGGAAAAAGAAGGTTACCTCAGAAAGTTATATTTTTTACATTTGACATGCGGAGCTGTTGTTTTATATTCTTTGTTCCTATGGTGAAACGAATATTTGTTTCTATGTTGCCTTGCTATAACTATTAATAAAATAATAAAATTAAGCATACTGTTATATATTTTTAACCGTAACCTATTATTTACCTCATCGCCGTTTAGTTTATTTTATATATTTTTTTAACAGAACAAACATTTTGATAAGCATAGCGAAAATAGAGAAATTTTGTGTAACATAAAGCGGAATTTGAAGCAGCAACCCTGTTGATTACTTGCAATTGTCTTTGAATTCGTATCCTTTCCTCTATTCGCCCGCCGCGCGGGCACGTCCGGGGTGCAATTCTTGACCATTCGCATCTTTCAGAATCCTTCGAATCTGTTAATAAATTAAATGAAAATTCGACGGATCCTGAAAGATGCGAATGACCAAGAATAGTGCCGCCGGCATCAGCTGTGCGCGACTCCGCGCTTTATATTTACGGTTGCCTATGTTATAAGGACTTCTTATGGATACGTATTCGCATATTGAATCCGAATCTCTCCTGATTCCGAATACGTATGATCCGAATATCAAAAGGATACGGAAATTTACATCACTAGGGTGACGACTCAGGGTTGGGTATCTACCTACATTTTTGTTTTCGACATGTAGAAAACCTTTTTCTACGTTTTCGACGGTAGAAAATGTAAAAAAGGTAGAATACTGTAAGCTGAGGCAGTAGAAATGTGGTTGACAATAAAAGTTCCAGAGGAGTATAAAGAAAAATTTAAAAAAAGACAAGAAAAAGTCTTTACTATGCATGCTTTAGCAGCAAACTACTTACATCCTACATATAAGGGCCACAGTTTAAATCAAGATCAGATTCAGGTTGTTGAATATTATCTTTATAAAAATTTGACTGGACATGGAATAGAAAGTTTAAACCAGTTTAAATCATGTGTTGGCATTTTTGGGGTTCTTTCTAAAAAAGAAAATTTACCTCCAATGGCCTTTTGGGAAAGTCTGCAGAATCACTGCAAAGATCTTGCCAATTTGGCTATCAAACTTCTTCGAATTCCTGCTTCATCAGCCCAACTTGAAAGAGTATTTTCAAATTGGTCATATGTGCATTCGCAATTAAGAAACAGATTAACAGGGGACAGGTCCAAAAAACTTGTAAGCGTTTATTATTCGTTAAAAACAAAAGATACTAACAAGACTAATGAGTATTAAGAAAGTTTTATTTTTTTATAACAGTTTTCAGTAGTATTCAAGTATTATTTTTTTCTTGTTTAAGAGGTTTTTTTGTAAAGTTTTTATATTTTAAGTTTGTTACACATTTATAATTGTTTACACTGGGAGTTGTGAAAACAAATATTGTGTTCGTAAAATACGCCTGTTACCTTTGGTTAGTAGAATGATATCAGTACATAGTTTACTACTGCTACTAGTTCCTATTAGACAATATTATACTGTTATATGAATAAGAAAGAAACTGTTACTTTAATGTAAAAATAAAAATATTGTTTTATAATAGATGTTTCAATTTAACCTTGCTGTAATCCAGGCTCAGCAATCCACAAGTAACTTGGATTTTTTAAAAATAAAAATCTAGAGCAGATTATTTTTTAAATTTGTATTAAGGTAAAAATAATAACAAAAAAGTAATGAAAAAATTTAGTGGTTAGAGAAGGTCAAAGAAGGTAATTTACATTGGTAGAAAACCCTAATTTTTCGACGTATGTCGAAAACAAGTTTTCTACATTTTTCTACCAACGTAAATTACTTATTGTTTTCTACGGACCCAACCCTGGGTGACGTTCAAACATAACCTATATATGCGGACAAATAGTAAAAATCGAGCAGTCCTTGTTAAGTTTACCACCCTTGATATAACCCCACATTGAAACGACAACAATTTTACAGATTACATACAGGAAGTGCTCTGTGATACAGATGCGAAAGCTCTAGTCGGCACCTTTGCGTTGCATTGCACAAAGGCCGGGACGGTCCACGGGGGGTAAACTTAACAAGGAGTGCTCGATTTTTACTACATATTTGTCCGCAGAGAAGGTTATGTTTGTGACGTCACCGTATTGTCCAGACGGTAGATTTATTTTATTAATTTTTGTTAAATATCCAACTTTTAAAAACTAATTTGGATGTACACCTACTATTAGATCCGTATTGCATACCACTTGATAAAATTAAGACTTTATACTACTTGTAAATAAAACAATAGGGCAAAAGGATTACGTCACAAATATCGAATTGACATTTAAATTGACTTATATGGGCTTAAATGGGATCCAGCACTCCTTGTTAAGTTTACCACCGGACGGTCTCTGTTTGGGGGCGCGTTTGTTGGAAAATGGGAATAAATTTTGTTTTGTAGAACAAGCATGCAAGTTATTTATACTATTTCGGTTACAAAACAACTTAAATAACAAAATAATAGTTTTTATTGTTAGACTGAAGTTATCCATAAAAGGCCAGCCATAAAATCTTCTCGATAGTGCAGATTGTGCAGCCCGGCCTACTACCTAATTCCAGGCCAGTTTCTTAAAGAAATTAGAATAAAAATAATTTTTTATAGAAAAATTAATGTTTATAGAGGGTGTCCCTAAAAGGTCTGTACAATGTAAATTTAGTCAAAAAATTATGTTAATTTTAGACATAACATACTTAAAGGTGTTGTTTTAAAAATAAAATAAACGCAAAGAAAAAAACAATATTTAAAAAAATCGTTTAAAAATAAACTACTTGAAAAATTTGTCTTTTTAAAGTTTCCTTTCCGCTAAAAAGCCTTGCAAAATTGAGAAAAAAAATCATATAAAAAATGACGTTTTTTTTTTAAATTTGACAGCTTAGACCTTCTTGTGTTGCTTCCAAAAAAATACAAAAATGTGCTTTTCAGCCTAAAGAACTAAATGGCGTCTACTGTTAGTGCTGGCAAGCCTCGCAAAATTGAGAAAAAAAATAAAACATTTAAAAATCGACGTTTTTTAAAGTTTGACAGCTAAGACCTTCTTGTGTTGCTTCCAAAAAAATATAGAAATGTTCTCTTAAGCCTAAAGAACTAAATGCAGGTCTAAAGAGATCTTTATTGCATTTTGAAAAAATCCAAAACAGGCATTTTGTTTATGCTTTTTTGTAGAATTTATTATGTTATGCTTTTAAAAACATCTTTCGATGCCCTTGTTTAAAACATTAAAATATTAATTTGCAAGGTAAAAGCCAATTAATAATTATTCTACTTGTGATAAGCAGGTTGTTCGTTAGACTTAAGAGAACATTTCTATACTTTTTGAAGGCAACACAAAAAGCTTTTAGCTGTTAAAGTTAAAAAATGTCATTTTCTAAATATTTTTTTCTCAATCTCGCAAGGCTTGCCAGCACTAACGAAAGACGCCATTTAGTTTGTTAGGCTTAAGAGAACAATTTTATATTTTTTTGAGAGCAACACAGGAAGGTCTTAGCTGTCAAACTTTAAAAAACGTCATTTTTTAAATATTTTTTTTTCTCAATTTTGCAAGGCTTGCCAGCACTAACGAAAGACGCCATTTAGTTCGTTAGGCTTAAGAGAACATTTCTATGTTTTTTTTAACGAACACAGAAAGATCTTAGCTGTCAAACTTTAAAAAAACGTCATTTTTATAAGTTTTGCGAGGCTTGCCAGCACTAACAGTAGACGCCATTTAGTTCTTTAGGCTTAAAAGAACATTCCTATATTTTTTTTGGAAGCAACACAAGAAGGTCTTAAGTGTCAAACTTTAAAAAAACGTCATTTTTTTAAATGTTTTTTTTTCTCAATTTTGCGAGGCTTGCCAGCTCTAACAGTAGACGTCATTTAGTTCCGTAGGCTTAAGAGAACATTTCTAAATTTTTTTGAAAGCAACACAAGAAGGTCTTAGCTGTCAAACTTCCATACTATCGGGGTCTTACGTCTTACGTCACGAGTATTTTCTTGAATATTGATTTTTGTAGACAGGCCACTTCTGTTTTTATTAAAAAAAGTTTTTGGAGTCACGGTAGAATCGAACTCGGGATCTTCGTATTGCGAGATTTATGCGTTACCACTTCACCCTTGGGGTATTGAAATAAGTGAAGAAAATTTCTACCTGATCAGGAACTTTCTTTGCGACAGCGGGCAGCGGTGACATCTATAAAACATCGGTGGACGGAAGTGGAACTTACAACAGACGAAGGCACATGCTTTCGCATTCAAGACAACGGAAGGTATGGCGCGGCGCGGCGGTACAGTAACCTTTTTCTGTATAAATGAAAATCGATATTTCACTACCGATAGGTACTTTTTCTTTTAGGGTTATAGAAGAAAGAATTTGGTATCTTTATTTACAATACAACTTGAAAGTATATGGAAACCGCACTAAAAAAAATGGTTTTGCTGAAAAGATAGCTTTGCACAGTGGTATTATTCAATGAGGTTAATCTGGGGTGCGATTATTGTTAGTTGAAAACATAAAACTGAGTGTGTTAATATTAAAATTTGTTAAACTTTCACAAAAAAAATAAGTTATATCAGGACGAATTTATGGCCTAAATAATTTAAAAAGTAGGTTTGACCAAGAGGAGCCATAATATATTAAAATCACACAAATACTGTTAAAATTATTTGATTTTTTTCTAGGTTTGTAACTTTTATAACTTTAGAGAAAAAAAAATATTTTCCATTTTTTTTTTCTTATGTTGATTATCACTTATGTAGATAACATTTTTAATAAATTACGATAGTTGTTAATTGTTCCGGTAAAACTTGTGCTTAATAGGCCATAATATAATTGTTAGAAATCCAAAATGACTTTAAATTAATAAATTAGGGCGCGCAAAAACCTAAATTATTTTTAAAATAAATTGGTATATACAAAACAACTTAGACAAAATTATGCTGGCGCATTTTTTTTTCTAAAAATAGTAAATATAGAAGAAACTGGTTTTTTTTAGCGATTCATGGGTTTTATTATTTTCAATACTCAGTTTTTGTTACAGGTATCTTAAACTTCTACAATACTAACAATAAACTTCTGCATTAGAAAAATTTAATATAAAGAGTGCAAAAGCACAGACTTGTAAAAGAAAAAGTTCTAAATTGTAAGAACCACACTTAAGAAAAAACGACAGTGGATTTTAATATCAGTTTTACTGAAAATGGAACAGATTTTTATTTATTTTTTTTGGCGAAATATTACTGTGTGTGTAACCAGAACGTGACTAAATACATAGGATAAAATTCTGGTTTTAAGTAAGAAAATATATCATAAGTCCTTAAAATAGACTAAAACAAAAATACCTTCATCCTTTGTATTTTAGTTTACGGTATACAGGACTGAAATTGTCATATGGAAATCAAAGTATATAATAATTTAATTTGGGTTTCTATATAATTTAAAGTGTGGGGTACCGGGTTCCCTAACAAACGAAAAACACTGTTTTTATATTCATTATGTCTGTACGTCTATCTGTGTCTCTCCTCCCTTATCTGCAGCCCGATCCTTGTTAATCTGGTCCTTTGACTCGTCTGTCTGTCTGTTAGTCTATCAACATGTTTGACTATTTATCTGGTTATCCGCCTGTCTATATGTAGGTATGTTTCCTTCGCAATATAAGATAACCACTAAACATTAAAAAAGCTAAAACCACAAAAACACTATATCTTTTTCTTAGCATTTTTTATTAAATAACATATTTATAATACAATAATTTATTCTATTTTCTGTCGCTTATATCCAAACGGTAGAGAGCTGCCATCCTCCAAAAATTTTCTTTTTGTAGAATCTGGTCTACACTTCCGTACGTGTCATGACCTGGTGCTCTTTTGTTCTTCTGAAATTCTTTGACACAATAGGTATAGGCTCGGTCCTGTTCAATACCGTATTTTTTATAGAATCGAAATTGACCAATTGAGAGGCTTCATAATTAATGTTAATACCTTTTACTTTACAAACAAACTTTTCGTCACTTGTGTCAGTGGAAAATACTTTATAGGCGTAGTTTTTTGGCCCTCCAGAGACGAATTCTGTAATATAGGAGCCAGTGCCATAACATTCCAATTCGTCTGTCATATCGCCGATAAACTGACCTGTAGGTATATCTGCTTCGTTATCTTTTGAAACGTAAATAACTGAATCGGTATCGTAGTATAGTACCCTTTTGTTAAGTTGTTCAAGATAACTATACAATTTAAGTCTCGCTAGGGCCGTAACGTAGGCTGCAATAACAACATTTACAGTAGGGAGAGGATCAAAAGTCTCCTCTGTAAATTCATACCCAACTACTAAGGTATCTTCATTTATTGGAAGAACGCTATTAACATGTAGTGAAGGATTTGTCAATATTGAAAAGAATTCCGAGGGATTATTAATAATTTTAGTTTTTGGTTGATTCTCTTTTTGTCCAAATTTTCCCCAAAAACTATTAAGCATTAATTTAGCTAACGAACGAAGACCTGGATTCTCCAAAATACGAGCATACCTCAGCTCGACATCTTCTTTTTTCTAAGAATTCTACGATGTATTTGTTTCTTTCGTTTTCTGTTTTACAATTTTTAGGCCAACCCGATGCTTCTTGTTTTATCTGAATAAATGTGTTCATCATTTTTGTAAAAATGCCTTCTAAATTGTCATCTTTATTAAACTGTCGCATCTCGTATTTTCAAAATTCAGAAACATATAGGATTTTATAACCCTTTTCGACCGCTTTTAAAATTTCATCTAGAACCCAAGTTCCCTCCAGAGTTCGTTCTTCATCGGAATGTTGGCATTCCTGAAGGTTCATATTTTCTCCGCAGGAGCGACACAAGACAAACATTAATTTATTATTCATCTTAATAGGTAGCACAGGATGATAAATATGTTTTGGGGAAGAATTTTGCATTTAATTAGACCATTCACTTTATTTAAATCCAAATCTTTACAATCTTCTCCAACAAGGACCTCTGGATGACCGATGGGAAATTTTCCGTACTTGCAAACATATGGGTACAAAGAACAAATATCAACGTATTTAATTTTTTCATCTTCTTTTGGTTTATAATATTTCCAAACATTTCCAGTGCGGCCCCCGTAAAAAGCATCTCTTGGATTTAAGGGATCGAAGCTATTATGGGATGGTTCTTGATAAATGCTTCGATATTTGAATCTTCTTGTAACATTCTTCTAAACTGACATTCCCACATTTCATGTACCGTAAAGCCAAAACTTCTTAGATGTTCAGTAGTGGCCACGGTTGACTCATACCTTAAGTTTAAGGTCTGCGAGGGATCATTTAAAACAGGATCGTTTCTTGTGTTTTTGTAGCAAATCGTACAGCCGTGGAAATAACAACCTTGAAACTGAAAGACTTCTTTTGTTTCCGGGCAAAAACCATCTACCTTTAAACCATGTAAAATAACCTCTTGTTCTTTGGCTGCATGAATAATATTTATCTTTCTTTGGTGTTCTTCCCAAATCAACCATTGAATTGCAATTTTACTTTGCCGGTCTCTCCATCTGTAGCCATTTTTGGGATTTATACCTATCGTGTTGGGCTGGAGGAAATTTCTGCGAAATACCTTATTACAGGCGCTTGCTATGGTAGTAGCTTCTGTAAAAGGACAAACATTTGCGGTGTTCATTAGCTGTTCCCTAAATTTAAGACATGCTCTGGTTAAAATTTCAACGTCTAAGATACAGTAGCCAGTTAGATCTATTTGCATATCAAACTGGTCGTTTCGGTGTTTCTCGTACCAGCTAATAAATTTTGCTCTATCTTCATCTCATAGGGGCTGTAAAATTCTTTGTTTGGTAATTTTCCAACATAATTTTCATTTTCTCTCGTATTAAACAGATGGGGAAAGTAACCCTTTTAAAATTATAATCGAGACCAAACGCCTCAGGCAGCTTGCTAAGGGACATTGGAAAATAGTTTAAAGAGTCAATAAATTTCACGTTCCCCACAATCATACTAATAATTTTTGTACCTCTCATGATAAGATCTGGAGTTAAATCTGTTGTTATCTCGTAGGGCACTTCTCTCTCTTTCTAGAGATAACTTTGAGACTCTCTCTCTTTCTATTCTGATCTCAGGGGCAGCTAAGCTCGTTTCCGAGCTGAACTAGGGGAGTTCGTCGGTGCCCTTTTATTCCCGGCTTAATCCTTGCATGTTCGGGCCGAGCTGAGCGATGCACGCTGCAGCCGCCCTATCATGTTTGCTGTTTAAAAAATAAAAAAATAATAAATTAAATCCCTTCTTTAAAACAAAAATCCAAATAAACTTTATAATTTTGAGAGCCACATCTTGTCACAATCTTCCAGGGTGGTTTTCTCCCTGGGCCAGGGTTGTTGGTACCCGGCCGGGGTCTGGCTGTGAAGAGGGTTCCTCCCTTTATTCCTTGGAACCGATTTGGAGGGTGGCCGAGGCTGTGGAAGCCTGGCCTGGCCCACCCAAGTCGGCCCCGTTCTTATTATCATTCGGATGTCATGTACCCCTTTGGGGTTGATTTTCTACACAGGCCGGGCCCAGATCGGGTCGGCCGGGGTCTAAATTCGAAGGGGAAGTTCTGCACTTCACTTATTTTGCTTATCCGAGGGTGGCCGTGGCCTCCAGGACCTGGCCTAGCCCCTCAAAGTCCATTATCATGTAACTCACCAAAATCGTCATGTGCCGTACATCGTGCTTATATTTACTGTAACGGGGTTCTTCCTTATACCAACTGGGCTTATACAAGCCGGACGCGAAGTTGGTCCCTTATCGGCAAGTGCTGGGACTGACCCAGAGCCTGAATTAAGGAACCCCGACGACCTGACGGCTGAAGGGGCTACACGAAGCAACCGCAGCGCCGAAGAAGGTAGTCGTAACATCATGCCCAAGAAATATTCCCCCTTAATTGGTTTACCCTGATTGATAAGTCGGTAGCTACTAACGCTACCGCATTACCAATCAGCGGAGTTCTGGCCTGCTTTCCGTTAATGATTAAAAACACCAAAATAACATTTAAATTAAATCTATTAACCCAAAACAAATACTACACTAATTTACAAAAGACTGAAAAGTTATTACAAAAGAAATTAAATTAAAAACTTGGTCATGATTAACTTTCTAGAACCCAAAAATTACCCCC
The DNA here is from genome assembly GCA_019359885.1 of Listronotus oregonensis. NCBI lineage: Eukaryota > Metazoa > Arthropoda > Insecta > Coleoptera > Curculionidae > Listronotus > Listronotus oregonensis. The sequence continues at coordinate 2,837 of JAHBCN010013218.1, read as the reverse complement.
TTATGAAATCTGATGTTTTAACCCGTTATTAAACACTGAAGTTTACCCACACTGCCGCGTAAGGCAAGGAGGCAAAACGCTGTCTAACCCAGTATTATTTAACAGCGCTGGGCCCGCCTGACTAGCGCTCCGCTCCCTGTTTACACGACAGAGTAGAAAAAATTCTTCCATTAAAAGAAAATTGATAGTCCCATAAAAAAAATATTTTCCCCATAACCAAGCACCCCGTTATTAGACGGCTAGAGGTGTTTCCTCTACGCCGGCACGGCCAGAACTGCCTCGATTCCGTATCACCACCCCACTTAGACTCAGATTCGGTACTCATAACTGAGCACCGAAGCTGCGTCGATAACACAAAACAGGAATCGAGGTAGTTTTACAAAAATTAAAAGACACCTACACATCGGTGTTTACACAAGTATCCTTACAGTTTACAAAAGAAATTTAAATTATCACAAATCATTACCAAAATTTTACAAAAAAACAACTACAAATATTAACCAACCTGAAAATATTAAAAGTAATTTAAAACAATGCCACGATGTACGGGCACAACTTCCCCCCAAAATACATATTATAAACCAATATACAAAAAACGTTAAAACAAATATACAAAAGCATACCTGGTCAAGGCACCCTAACATATTACCAATGTTACAAAAAGTTACAGTTACAAGTGATTACATTTTTACAAAAAATTTACAAAATGTTCATTTACTACACGCAAAGTCCGTTAATTTCACCACACTAACAGTCTCTGAGTCTTCTTCGAAGAACCATCTCGTTGACCAAGGGAAAGGCTTTGTCTTCGTACACAACTTCGGAAATCAACAATTTTCCATTTACATTACTCCGGTGCATCAGTGGTTCAACTTCCAAACAACTAACTCTGCCGTCTGCTCCCATAAACCAAACCGTCACTGCAGCCCTCCATAAGCCACCTGCTTATATCCCGGAGATCCCGCTGCACCCTGTGACCACCATAACAACTGGCGAGCCAGCCCGGCATCATGACCTCCCTGGTCATCACAACACACTGACCACCATCATTCAGCTCTTTTCCAAAAGCATCTTTCTTTCGCAGCTTCCATCAACGCTGCACACTTCCCTCGGCTTCCTTGACGGTCTTCTTTCAACTTCCATAACCAAGAACTCAGCTTCCAAAACATCGTTACTTGTCCAGGTCTCTCTGAAAAATATAAAAAAAACTTTCCGAAAAATTTACAAATAAAAATTATACTAAAACCATGACCAGGTGCTATACTTAAAACTCTTACTGATTTTACCCTTAAAATTTACTCTTTATACTTTAAACTAAGAAAACGTGTTAAAAAAAAAAAAAATTTTTACTTTAATTTGACGAACTCCGGGTTCTCCGGCTTTACCCGGTTACTGGTTTCTAAACAGAAAGCTCAGTGCCACTTAGTTGGGCGCCATGTTATCTCGTAGGGCACTTCTCTCTCTTTCTAGAGATAACTTCGAGACTCTCTCTCTTTCTATTCTGATCTCAGGGGCAGCTAAGCTCGTTTCCGAGCTGAACTAGGGGAGTTCGTCGGTGCCCTTTTATTCCCGGCTTAATCCTTGCATGTTCGGGCCGAGCTGAGCGATGCACGCTGCAGCCGCCCTATCATGTTTGCTGTTTAAAAAAAAAAAATAATAAATTAAATCCCTTCTTTAAAACAAAATCCATATAAACTTTATAATTTTGAGAGCCACATCTTGTCACAATCTTCCAGGGTGGTTTTCTCCCTGGGCCAGGGTTGTTGGTACCCGGCCGGGGTCTGGCTGTGAAGAGGGTTCCTCCCTTTATTCCTTGGAACCGATTTGGAGGGTGGCCGAGGCTGTGGAAGCCTGGCCTGGCCCACCCAAGTCGGCCCCGTTCTTATTATCATTCGGATGTCATGTACCCCTTTGGGGTTGATTTTCTACACAGGCCGGGCCCAGATCGGGTCGGCCGGGGTCTAAATTTGAAGGGAAGTTCTGCACTTCCTTATTTGCTTATCCGAGGGTGGCCGTGGCCTCCAGGACCTGGCCTAGCCCCTCAAAGTCCATTATCATGTAACTCACCAAAATCGTCATGTGCCGTACATCGTGCTTATATTTACTGTAACGGGGTTCTTCCTTATACCAACTGGGCTTATACAAGCCGGACGCGAAGTTGGTCCCTTATCGGCAAGTGCTGGGACTGACCCAGAGCCTGAATTAAGGAACCCGACGACCTGACGGCTGAAGGGGCTGCACGAAGCAACCGCAGCGCCGAAGAAGGTAGTCGTAACATCATGCCCAAGAAATATTCCCCCTTAATTGGTTTACCCTGATTGATAAGTCGGTAGCTACTAACGCTACCGCATTACCAATCAGCGGAGTTCTGGCCTGCTTTCCGTTAATGATTAAAAACACCAAAATAACATTTAAATTAAATCTATTAACCCAAAACAAATACTACACTAATTTACAAAAGACTGAAAAGTTATTACAAAAGAAATTAAATTAAAAACTTGGTCATGATTAACTTTCTAGAACCCAAAAATTACCCCCTTATGAAATCTGATGTTTTAACCCGTTATTAAACACTGAAGTTTACCCACACTGCCGCGTAAGGCAAGGAGGCAAAACGCTGTCTAACCCAGTATTATTTAACAGCGCTGGGCCCGCCTGACTAGCGCTCCGCTCCCTGTTTACACGACAGAGTAGAAAAAATTCTTCCATTAAAAAGAAAATTGATAGTCCCATAAAAAAAATATTTTCCCCATGACCAAGCACCCCGTTATTAGACGGCTAGAGGTGTTTCCTCTACGCCGGCACGGCCAGAACTGCCTCGATTCCGTATCACTGTC
>JAHBCN010013217.1:0-24973 GCA_019359885.1 Listronotus oregonensis | reverse complement strand
GTAATTTATTTCAAAATGTTTGTCATTTCGCGCCAAAATGACTGTTGATACTATACAGTGGAGAGTTGAGTACATTTCAATATAGCGCCTCTAGCATACAACACATGAACTACTTCAAATGATGCCTTCGAGCATATACTTAACCTGGAGGGATAAAGCAAAGCGCTGAAAACGTGGTCGCATTAGAAAGAGAAAGTAACAGTCATCGCCGTTGCTATCTCTCTCACAGCGTACCTGATTCACCGATTCAAATAATCAAATGGTTGCTTTCTCTTTCTAATGCTACCTTGTTTTCAGCGCTTTTCTTTATCCCTCCAGGATATTATATGCTCGAAGTTTTTAATAATCGGTTGATTTTAATTTTACGTTCAATCTAACAGTTTCATAAAAAAAAATTATAAACATTTCACCATTATTTAGTGCGATAAAATTGAATTAAACGATAATTTTTTCTAATCTACTATAATTTTTTCAAATGTACTTGAATTTTGCGGCCCTGGTACTTCCTATAATCCCACTCTCCAGGGTTGCTATGTTGCTAACCCTGACCTGTGAATTAATAATTTTGATAATTTTTTACTTATTAGGCGCGGGCTTTCCACCGATCTTATTGAAATTTAGTATACGAGAGTTTTTTGGGGCGCTGATCACAAATATGAAGTCAAATTTTGTTTAAAACTCCTTGTTTTTAAGTTATAAAACCCCACTTTGACCTATAGCCTAAAAACTGCACAAACTGTCGAAATTTGGCCGTCATCGGTAATAATAAATTTCTTCATTAGTCTGGTCAACATGTACCTTTTTAGATGAAATTTTTGTATATTCTCCGAAAATTACGATCAAGGTGTCATTTAATTCGGAATATTATGTGGGAGGTTTAAGAAAAAGTACCAAATGGGGCAGATGAAAAATGCAAAAGTTCTAAACAATTAAAAAAAAGTAGGAATTTGTTTTTTTTTAATATCTCGAAAACCATCAAAGATATTCAAAATTTAAAAAAAGATCTGAAAAGAGAAGAAAATTTCCTAAAAAAAGTCCACCTCCCGGAACTGCATCTTTAATATTTATAATTTTTACAGAGCCCTAAAAATAGCACTAAACGCGGGTAGCCTGGCGTCGGCGCGTGTTGTTACCGTAAGGATTTTTTCGCGACATACCGTTTTTAACTACTGGTTGATAGCAGTTTTTTCCCCACTATTCTAACCGTGCTTAAACCGCCTATTCTCGCAAAAACGAAACGGTTTACGTATGTCACGCGTGTGTTTTAACTTACATACTAATCGTTTAATACACTTTTAAGTTTAAATCCAAATATAAGGTCTTTGGAATAAAGAAATAAATCAAAAAGATAAGATATAAACCAAATTTTCCATTCAATAAGATATTAACTGTTTCCAAGTCAACTGTAACAAGTAAATATTTTCTTCTATGATTTAAATATTATTGTACCAATTCATCCATTTGGGAGTTAATTAATAAATGGAAAAATCTGCAAACGAAATAGTTGTTAAACCAAAGCAAAACAAATCATTACAAGAACCAAAACGATAGAAAAGCCGCGAATCCTCCATTATTTTAAATTTAAATTTGACATAACCATTATTAACGCTCCTCCCGACTAGTGACGATAGCGGTGGATACTGGGTACAAAGTAATGACGTAGATACTGATGTCGGAACACCTTCCCCTACGTTACCGTTTCTCGCCAAAATTAACCGGTATGTTAACTGTCCTAACAATTTTCAACGCGGTATGTCGCGAAAATTTGTTTCGTGTCCTAGAAATAGCGCTTTTAGCGCTATTTCTAGGGCTCTGTAAAAATTATAAATATTAACGGTACAGTTCCGGGAGGTAGGACTTGTTTTTAGTAAATTTCCTCCTCTTTTCAGATCTTTTTTTAAATTTTGGATATCTTTGATAGTTTTCGAGATATTAAAAAAAAACAAACCCCTATTTTTTTTCAATTGTTTATAACTTTTGCAATTTTTATTGGCCCCTTTTGGGACTTTTCCTTAAGCTTTCTACATAATATTCCGAATCGAATGTCAACTTAATCGTAATTTTTGGAGAATATACAAACATTTCATTTAGGGTTGCCAGGCGTCCCGATTTAGGCGGGACTGTCCCGCTTTGGTAAGTTAAGTCCCGCGTCCCGCTTAGCGAGGCTAAAGTCCCGATTTTTCACAATTTTAGTACAAATTCTTATTTTCCCCATTAATCTAAAATTCTAAAATTATTTGAACTTTAAAACATTTTTGTACGCATCTTAGCGTTTGCGGCAATAAGTTTTGAAGATACTCCTATAGCAGAGTTCGGCTCCATGAGTTTTTTTTTATCTTTATGACAGCTCACGAAGCATTATTATACAGGGTGTTACTTAATGGTATGTCATAATTTGAAGGAGGCATTCCTGGATCGATCGAAAGTTTATAACGTGGCCTAAATGCTTAGTTATTAGCAGGGTGTTAAGTTTTAATTTTGCTTTCGTTTTTCTTAATTATTTTTTAACCTGAGCGGTACAAAATTTGGGATCTGGGGTTTTCTGAGGCGAGAAATTTAATCTGTCCACGCTTTTGATGTTGCTAGTAGAGGGCGCCAGCTACGGCCTACCTCACTTGTTTTAGATGTCGTAACTTTTTAAACTTAGAATATTGACCTGTTTATTAAAGAATAAGTTACTAAACATCTGCATCAAAAAAGTATACTTTATTTAAGTCTCTGGAGCAGCGGTTCTCGAGATAAACACACTTAAAGGATCCCACAATTTTTTATGGAAACTGAATTTTGGCCAATGCTTCAAACTTTGCATAGTGATAATTTCTAACACGATGATCAAAGGTGCTTTCAGGGCAAAAGCCGAAAACGCCTCAACCCCTAAAATCACCCTCAAAGGTCCCCAATTCCCCAGTGACTTTTGAGGGTGATTTTGGGGGGGTTGGAGGCGTTTTCGGGTTTTGTGCCCTAAAAGACTTTTGATCACCGTGTTAAGAACTACCACTATGCAAAGTTTGAAAATAATTGGCCAAAATTCATTTTCCATAAAAAATTGTGGGATCCTTTAATGTGTTTATCTCGAGAACGCTACTCCTAGACACTTAAATAAAGTATACATTTTTGATGCAGATGAATTTATAGTAACTATTTTAATAAACAGGTCAATATTCCAATCTTAAAAAAGTTACGACATCTAAAACAAGTGAGGAAGGCCGTAGCTGCGCCCTAGTAGCAACATCAAAAGCGTGGACGAATTTAAATTTCTCGCCTCAGAAAACCCCAGATCCCAAATTTTGTACCGCTAGGTCATTTGGTTAAAGAATAATTAAGAAAAAACGAAAGCAAAATTAAAACTTTAACACCCTGTATCTTAATAACTAAGCATTTTAGGGCCCACGTTTATATGAACTTTTCGACTTAAAATCGATCCAGGAATGCCTCCTTCAAATTATGACATACCATTAAGTAACACCCTGTATATGTATTATATCCTACATATTATACATATAATATATAAATCTAAGTACCAAAGTACCGTGAGTGCCGGGTTTTCCGGTGTTTAACCCATTTCTTCCCATTTGTCCCGTCAACGTTGTCCAAGCACTGAAACATTCAAATGTTGCATTTCACAGCACCTTTTAGACAACGCGGTAGTGCCACCACGGACGTTATGTTAAATAACTACTAAACCTTACTTACCTAACAATGTCTCTCCGGCTTTGGGAATCGAATCCAGATCGCCGGAGTGGCGAGCCAAAACTCTGAGCACTACGCTACCGGAGAGACAAAAGAAAGGAACAAATTATCCATGGAAAACTTAGAGGCGGAACTTATGATTAAGTATAATTATGACCTTTCTTGAGTAAATTTTGCCAAATATTTAAAAAAGGAAGGAAAATCCATTTAGAAAAAGTAAAATCAAAGCAAAAATATGTTTAAATTTCATTAAATATTTCTGTTTCCTTTTTTTTAGCTCCTTAGAGTGGAGATTTTGTTTTCTGTTTGAAGCATTTTTAGAGATGTAATATTTTTGTTTTATGGTTTTGGTTCCTTTAGAGTTAATTTTTTTGTTTCCTTTTTTTAGTACTTAAAGTACCTGCTTTTTTGTGATTTTTAAAAAATAAATGTACAGATATGTTATATAAAAGCTAGATTAGTAACTAGTTCTTTTTAGTTTTAAGTAAATACTTCTTTTTAATTAAAATTAACCTTCATCATCAAAGTTAAACCTTATGAGAAATATATAATTATTAAGCTATAACGTTTGTTTTTAGTATTTATTAAAAGATATACCTTCCAACCTTTCTCTTTTAAATAAAGATCTAAGACAACATTTCATTTATTATCTATGTATATATATATATATATATATATATATATATATATATATATATATATATATATATATATATATATATATATATATATATATATATATATATATATATATATATATATATATATATATATATATATATATATATATATATATATATATATATATATGATATAAATATATATAATTAATGGGCTCACCATAAAATTATCGGTATCTCAGAAGGTAAAGCACACATTTTTATGTATTACTTTAGGAATTCGTTGAGGGGTTTAAAAAACGGTAAAAATTGGCAGAGAAAAAAATGTCCCGATTTTTAAAAATAAAAATATGGCAACCCTAATTTCATTTAAAAAGGTACATGTTGAAGAGACTACATTGCACTGTAAAATGCATAACAAAATTGTAAAAAAAAATAGGATTGTATAGAAAAAAAAGTGAATGAGATCGATCACTCAAATAATGCGGTGCGAGGAATAAAATTAAAACTAGGTAAAAAAAACTTTCAGTATATAAACAATTGTTTTATTTCAGTAGAACAGTAATATAATCTTGCACATAGTCTACTAACATCATCGCTGTACAAGTTGTTCCCACCTCTATACAAATATTGGGCACACTTTTCGAATATTCTAAGGAAATTTGGTATCTGGTCACAATGTTGGTAAATATTTTTAAATTGTTGACACACTCGGTTTATACGGGGTATTTCAAAAGTAAACGTAACCCTTTCGGCAGCGTCTTTCTTTCATTAAAATGAGAATAAAACTTCGTACGAAAATGGGTTGGAAAATGCCTTGATTTCGAGCTACGACTCGTTAAGAAGTTGATAACGAATACGATTTTTAAATAATTACAACTAGGTACTATAAAAACTGAATTTAAATGATTTTTTTAGATTTATGTTAAATTTTTTGTAATATTTAATGGCATCAAAAATAAATTACTATAAAGCTGATAAAAGGTATCTTTTTAAGGGTAGTAATAGTTACTGAGAATATTTAAAAAACGTAGTAGTCTGACGTCTTAGTAACTTGGCAATTTAAAGCTAAACAGGATATTGTTTTTTGTAATTAACAACGGTTAATAGCATCCAAATAAACTCATCTTGGAAAAGCGATTTTTTTAACAATAATTTTCGAAATTGCTGGTGAAAACGACTCGGAAGATATTGTAAATGCAGCCCAGGAAGCAGTTTGCTTCCAGAAAATCTAAGGAGGTATGAGAAAGTGTATAATATGTTCTGCGAGTGAAGAAACTCCAAGAGATTTACAGGAATTGACGAAAACTTAATGCTGGCCCATTTTTATGAAAAGGTAGGCTATTTTATATGCTTAAAGCTTCTGGTTTATGGCAACATATTGTTCTTTTAATATTTAAAGTCATACTGTTTAAAATAAACTTTTTTTTTACTTGCCTTGCAAATTGTGTGCTGCTATACCCTCGGATGGCTCTTGCTGCTCAGGCATTCGCCAGCTTGCCCTCACCCCTCCAAAGCTTAGCAAGAGGCGGAACAACCCTTCCGCGTTGGTTACACTTCCCTTAAAACCGGTTAAGAGAGGGGCTGGACATATTTCTTAGGAACACCGATGTTTTAATTAAGGAAGCTATTTAAATGCACATTCAGTTGTCGAGAAATGCAGCAACAAAATCCATATATAACCGGTTTCTTTCAGTTCCTTGGTGGGCTGTCATAAGATTTAAAAAAAAACTCCAAAATGAGATATTTTCGGACCCATGCTAACAGTAACTTTTTTTTTATTTTAACAAGGGAGAGGTTCTGCCGAAAAGTTTACTTTTGAATACCCTGCATTGTCAATGGCTTATAACATAATAACGACCTAAACACGCGAACTTTCAAGAAGTATACCCAATTTTATCTGGAAAGCAACATATGACATATTCGCAACTAAAATTATAAAATATACAACAAGTTATAGATATATTTATTTTTTAAATTAATAACAACGGCTAAAACAGTGTTTTAAAAATATTATTATACAGGGCACATCAAAGTTAATGCCTAACGAAATTCTAAAAACTATTTTTTGCAACAGCTGAGTGTATGCTTTATATTTTTTTTGTTTTTAGGAATTATATTGTTATTTTAATTTTTAGTGTCTCTACAGACATTAGAAAAGAGATGTGGAGTAAAAAAAAATGTACAAAAAAACCTAATTTCTGATCTTCTTTTATGCATTAATTTTGGCGTGCACGGTATAGGGAGATATAGTCTGGAAGATACAGTAAATAATATTCTTTTAAAAGTTATGTACAAGTCAGTTCTAGATGTAACATAGTAAGAACGCGCGCGCGAATACTTCAGAGAGTAAAAAAACTACTTTACAATTACATAACTACGGATTTATAACGCGTTAAATATACTCTGAAGCTAACACAGTAACTAAAATAAGGGCAAAAGCTGCATATTTCTTTTTTTTCCCCATTAATAAAGCTTTTTTGGGTCATTATTTATTGGCATTTTCAACAACTTTCTTCATTTTAATCTCTTAAGATGCCTCGTGCAATTTAGAGCGAAATGTCGAAACTAAGTTTCATTTCGAATCATTTATAAAATTTGGAATTTTGCAGCCAATAATAGTCCAAGCAGCAACCGCCGTAAGAGGGGGTGAATTAGAATAAGTACAAAAAGAGACTTTATTGCGTTTTGGATTTTAGACAAGTAATAAATAAACGATTTGGCGATCTGTAACTTGTCCATTTTTTTTTAAATAAATGTATGAGACATAATTAAGTGCAATGTTTTGCTATTCGAAGAATTGATGATCAGTAGAATATAAAATTTAAGTCTGGCACCCTATTCTTGACACAGCCAGACCACCCTCAAAATATTTATTGCAATGATAAAATTCTGTATGAGTATTAATGTCACAATTTCTTGATTAACCTACAAAAAAAAATAAAAATCGCGGCATAAAATACTTGAAAAAAATAAAATGAATTGTGTGCCGAATTATTCTATTGTTTTTGCTTCGATAAAAATATTTTTCTACGAGCATGCGGTAAAGTGCTATTTTCCGCACGAAGATTAGTGCGAAAAAGTAAAATCTTTTAGTTTTTGGAACATAAATTAGTACCTAATTTTAAAATAATGCATAATTTTGCTTATAACAGCTATATATTTGAAGAAACTGAATTTTGCGGTAATTTTGCAGACTTTTTATAATATTTATTAAATAAAATAAATTATTCATAATTTACCAAATGTAAGTACATATTTTTAACAACTCGATATAAATTATCAAAGAATCCATAGCAACCAACTAATTGTTTATGGATCTATCAAAAATTAATTTTCTGTCACGCCTTTTTCAACCAAATTGTAGAAACCTTTTCAATGGATTCTGACGACGATTTACCAGCATCGATTATATCGAAGCAGCAGAAATAGCAAGTAAAAAAGACTTGGTTATGTTTGAGAGCTGTTGTCAAAGTAAGGGTGTGAAGTCTTTTAAAGAAGAGAATTTTCTGGCGTATTTCTCTTATTTATCAAAAACATGTAAACCCAATACATTATGGTCTAGATATTCTATGCTAAAATGGGTAATTGTCTAGAAAGTGGCCGCAACTCTGATTTTGACCAATTTTGGTATACGGGGGTTTTTCTGGGTGCTGATCACGAATATGAAAACCTTTTTTGGCGGAAGCGTTTCGTTTTCGAGATATCCATCATCAAAGTTGAAAATCAAACTAACCTAATTTACACTATTCCTCCTTCTTTTTGTACGGAATTCTTGATTTTTACACTAAATTGAAACACAATAGTTAATAAACACTTTTTAAAAATTTGTTTTTATATTTATTTTATGCCTATTTTTCATTTAATTGTAAAAATTCACTTTCAAACGCTGCAACCAGGTATACAATATATGCAACATGGCCGCCCCGTTTGAAAGTGATACTTGGCAATTTAATGAAAAAAAGGTGTAAAATAAACAAAAAAAAGTTTTTAAAAGGTGTTTATAAAATATTGTGTGCCACTTTAGTGTAAAAATTAAGAATTGTGTACAAAAAGAAGGGGGAATATAGTGTAAATGAGGTTAGTTTGACTTTCAAGTTTGATGATGGATATCTCGAAAACGAAACGTTTCCGCCAAATATTTTTTTAAGATTCGTGATCAGCGCCCCAAAAAACCCCCGTATGCAAAATTTGGTCAAAATCGGAGTTGTGGCCACTTTCTAGACAATTACCCTAAAATGTGTCATTAAGTTACGATAGAACATAGATTTAGTGCCAGGTGATACTACACATAAAAGTGGCTATGATTTTTGGCTTGGCGGTCGCTTGTCGAAGAGAGGAGTTAACAAAAATATGTCTGGACCATATTGAAGATCAAGGAAATTTAGTATTGATACACATCCCAGACTCAAAAAATCACTGCTCTAGAAGCTTTGTCATTTCTGGAGATGCCGAAAATGGGAAATTTTGAATCTTTATAGAAAGTATGCCAGTTTAAGAAAGCCGACAACACCACAAACAAATTACTCAATTTTACCGAAACACCTACCACTATCCAGAAACAACCATCAATCTCATCTTCCAATGTACTAAACCTCTCGGTTGAAGAAACTACTTCCATAGTTGAAAAAGCAGAAAAGCAACTCACGTCAGCAATAAATTTGAAAACGCAACCAATTGCACTTTTACTATAAATGTTAATAAGAATAATTAGTGTATAAATTCCTTCGTTAATAAATAATATTGTGATCATAAATCTTGAAAATTAAGTTGGTTTTTCCTTCGCTTGTAGAAAAAATATTGTTCCTAACACTTGTTAGCAAAATAATTATTTTTCCAAAAATTTTCGTAAATTTGTAGGTTCATATAAAAAATAATATCATTAAAAAGATGTGTGCAAAATTTTAAAAAGATCGATCAATAACTTTTTGAGTTATCGTGTATGCCAATTTAAAAAATATGATTTTGAGAAAAACGCGCTTAAAGTTTGAATACATGTAGAACAGGGTATAAGAAGCACTTAAAATTATGTTTTAAAAAATTGGTGACTTATTCCTGAAGGATTATACTAACATTTTATGAAAAAAAAAAACAAAATTTTACCGATATTTCCCCCCCTAAAAGGGACATAAAAGCCAAAAAAAATGACCGTTTAATTTTTTCTTATACTTTATTGCAATAAATATTTTAAGGGTGGTCTATCAAACAGTTGTGTCCAAAATTGAGGTGCCAGATTAAAATTTTTATATTGTACTGATCAAAACTCCTTCAAGTAGTAAAACATTGTTGTACTGTGTCTTATACATCAATTTTACAAAAAAATTAGAAAAAAATATTGGACAAGTTAGAAATCGCCAGACCGTTGGTTTATTACTTGTCTAATATTCCAAAAGTAATAAAGTTTACTGTACTTATTCAAGTTAACCCCCTTTTACGACGGTCGCCGCGCCGCTTGGACTATAAGGCAATATCGCACTGTTGCCATATTTAATACTTTTCTTGACTTTCCCGGTAAAATTCAAGTGAATATTGAGCAAAACTGCCCATCTCCGTGATAAAAAATGCATCGTTTGCCCTACTTTGGAAATACCGTAAAATATCTGACATTTTCTATAATCATAATTTACAGTTTAGAAATATAGAAAGCAAAGCGTTTGTATGCCACATAACCTGAAAATATCACATGAGCAATACTGATATGTGGTGTACAAACGCTTGGTTAAAGAATTGTTTAAAAATCCTTAATTTTTCTTCTCCTATTATACTTTTTAACTGCTTTTAATTTGTTCCAATTTTTTTTTTTTTTTTCATGTGGTTGAACGTACAAAAACCATACATGAAATACACTGCCGATAAAAATTTATTAGAGAGGTTAGTCTACTTGAGAAGTGTGTTTCCTGCGAAAAATAGTTAGAAGGCTTCGAAAAATATGAGCGATATATAGCTCATTCGATGCAGAATGCAAACCTGAGAAAGTCGTTTTGAGGATTTTTTCTGCCAATAAAAATTGCAATTGTAATTCACAAAAAACGAAAAGAAGCCATTTTGATTTTCGATAAGAACTCAAAAACCAAAAGAGATAGCGAAAATTACAAAGAAGATCCTTGAAGAGAAGGAAATTTCCGATTAAAAGGTTTTAACTCCCGGAGTTCTATTTTCAATTTTTTAGTTCCATAATTTTAATTTTACGCTGAAAAAGCGTCCAAACCGAGTACGTCACCAAAAAAAATTTTTTTTTAGGGTATTAAGTATTAATTAAAAAATTTTAAAAAATTATGGTGTATTCTAAACACAAAATTTAACTTAAAGTCAGTTTTTCAACAAGTTAGACAATTGTCACTTAACAAAATTGTTTCGAACTTTCGTCCTCATTGTACATTAAAAAAAACACTTAAATAATTGTCGTATAAATTTTTCGCTTAGTGAAGCCCTTTTTATGTACATACTTAACAAGATCGCGACATAAAAATTGAAAAAATGTTAACGCTTTGTTTATAATAATTTTATAATTTTGACAATATTACTTTGATTTTTCATTTTCTGTCAAAGTTATAAAAATGTTATAAACAAAGGATCAAAATTGTTTAAACTTTTATGACGTTATCTTGTTAAATATGTGTATTAGGGTGTCCTGTAATATTTTATTTTCAAATTTCGCTACTCAAGACCCCTCAAAAGTTGCGTTGTAAGTTGTGGGTTACCATAAAAATAATAAAAAAAGATAAAAAAAAATCTTGAGGGCTCTACCGGCATTCTTTTCTAAAAGTCACTTAAATTTTCATTTTCAAGGACCGGTAGAGGCCTCAAGTTGATAAATATTGAATTTAATTTAATGATAATCGTAATCTCTGTATCAAAACGCAACTTTTGATACCTCTTGCGTAGCCGTAGCTCAAAATTGTGTATGATTTATTTAGAGGTAATGTTACGAAACCCCTCAAAATGGGCAATTTTAGAAACTTCAAGGACCGGTAGAGGCCTCAAGATGACAAATATTTTATTAAATTTAATGATAATTGTAATCTCTGTATCAAAACGCAACTTTTGATACCTCTTGCGCAGCCGTAGCTCAAAATTGTGTATGATTTATTTATATTTAATGTTACGAAACCCCTTAAAATGGGAGTTTTAGAAACTTCAAGGACCGGTGGAGGCCTCAAGATGACAAATATTTAATTAAATTTAATGATAATCGTAATCCCTGTATCAAAACGCAACTTTCGATACCTCTTGCGCAGCCGTAGCTCAAATTTGTGTATGATTTATTTATATTTAATGTTACGAAACCCCTTAAAATGGGAATTTTAGAAACTGCAAGGACCGGTAGAGGCCTCAAGATGACAAATATTTTATTAAATTTAATGATAATTGTAATCTCTGTATCAAAACGCAACTTTTGATACCTCTTGCGCAGCCGTAGCTCAAAATTGTGTATGATTTATTTATATTTAATGTTACGAAACCCTTAAAATGGGAATTTTAGAAACTTAAGGACCGGTAGAGGCCTCAAGATGACAAATATTTAATTAAATTTAATGATAATCGTAATCTCTGTATCAAAACCCAACTTTTGATACCTCTTGCGCAGCCGTAGCTCAAAATTGTGTATGATTTATTTATATTTAATGTTACGAAACCCCTTAAAATGGGAGTTTTAGAAACTTCAAGGACCGGTAGAGGCCTCAAGATGACAAATATTTAATTAAATTTAATGATAATCGTAATCTCTGTATCAAAACGCAACTTTTGATACCTCTTGCGCAGCCGTAGCTCAAAATTGTGTATGATTTATTTATATTTAATGTTACGAAACCCCTTAAAATGGGAATTTTAGAAACTTCAAGGACCGGTAGAGGCCTCAAGATGACAAATATTTTATTAAATTTAATGATAATTGTAATCTCTGTATCAAAACGCAACTTTTGATGCCTCTTGCGTAGCCGTAGCTCAAAATTTTGTATGATTTATTTAGAGTTAATGTTACGAAAGCCCTAAAAATGGCCAATTTTAGAAACTTCAAGGACCGGTAGAAGCCTTAAGATAACAAATATTTAATTAAATTTAATGAGAATCCTAATCTCTGTATCAAAACGCAACTTTTGATACCACTTGCGTAGCCGTAGTTTAAAAAAAAATCCATGCACGGACGGGACAGCCTAATGTACATGAAGGCTTTCACGATGCGAAAAATTTATACGACAATTATTTAAGCATTTTTTTAATGTACAATGAGGACAAAAGTTCACAACAATTTTGTTAATTGACAATTGTCTTACTTGTTGAAAAACTAACTTTAAGCTAAATTTTTGACGGGAATAAATTCTTTAAAGTGTTTTGAATAGAACATAATTTTTTAAAAATTTCAATTAATACTTAATACCCTAAAAAAAATATTCAGTGTGACGTACTCGGTTTCGACGCCGAGCGCTCAAACCAAAAATGTCGCGCAAAGCCCCATTAGCGTTAAATTAAAATTATAAATAATGGAGATAGAACTCTGAGATTCAGGACTTTTTATCAGCAATTTTCTCCTCTTTAAGGATCATTTTCGCAATTTCCGCTATCTCTTATGGTTTTTGAGTTATTGTCAAAAATCGAAATGACTTTTTTGTTTTTTGTTAATACCAATTGCAATTTTTATTGGCAGAAAAAATCCTCAAAATACGTATCTCAGATTTTTATTCTGCGTCGAATGAGCTATCGCTCATATTTTTCGTAGCCTTCCAACTATTTTTCGCAAAAAACACACTTCTCGACTAGAGTGGGCTGTATTTCTTATTTTGTATTATGTAGATGATGTGTATTTAAAGTTATCTTTCTTTAAATTGAAAAACCACTGCAGTGTTACCACATTATTTTTTAAACAAATTAATGCACAAAGAGTTCATAAACAATTAAATACAAAGTTGATGCCAGAAGTTTCCTGCGTAAAAAACAGTTTTTAGACGAGAATAGTATTAACCCTGGACAATTTTTGGATTTAGTTGTAACTATAGATCAGACTATGGTGTTATGTTATGATCCTTTGTCATAATTATTTACCAGTAAGCATAATGTGCGACAAAATTTAAATGCTAAACAATTCTTTAACTGATATAAAGTACTCTACATTTGGCTGAAAGTAAAATAACATTTCACAACCTTATTGGCTTGTAAGTATACAATCTAAAGATTCTTATGATCAATTTATTTTAAAGTATTCTATATCTTGCGGTTTTTCAACAATTTTTGTTTGAGATATAGTCTTTATTTTTAAAAACCATCAAGAAAATGGCACGATTTTAAGAGTGTTAAGGGTGATGTATAACAGGTGTGCCTGCCTCTTTTTTGGGTTTTAATAACCCCCTTTTGTACTTACACACGAGTCCCAACTGAAAATATTATAACTCTTAGAATAAATATTTACGTCATAAGTCCGGAAAATGTACTTTTACAGTATGAGTGAGATGTTTACGGACGAAACAAAGTAGCAGAATCTGGAATTTCGAGAAGAATACTGCAAAGGTTTTCTTGCCGAATATTTATTTATTTATTTAATTCCCAACCAAGTATACAGTTTATAACAGGAAATATATCAATAAAAAATATAACAATATATAACTTTAACAAGAACTCATTAATTAAACAGTCAAAATAATTTTAAATATTTTTTTATATGCATTTTAAACAGTGATATTTTTTTTATTTTTTTAATTCTTATTGGTACATTATTGTATATTTTTATTCCGTTATGGAGTATCGACAAAATTTTGTCAAGTAAAGCCATTCAAAATTAGCGTTATTTAACAGTCATTTTTGGTAAAATTAACAAAATGGATAAAGATGGTGGATATCTGACTCCTGATAAAATTTTGCAAAAATTTACTGAGGTTACAGGGCAGCTGGTACTAAAAAAATCGGCAGAACGGTATGAGAAAATTATAGGTAATTTTTAAGCACTTGTGGTATTACCCCCGAAAATTTAGTAGTTGTCAGCTTTTGACACTTTTTTTACCATACTCAATACTGTAAAAGTTTATTTTCCGGACTATAACCAAGTATCTGAAAGTGAGTTTTAAAGTACAGTATGAAATAAATAAAATTTTATATTAATAATAAAGACTTTTTAATTTCACAATTTGATCATAAGAAAATTTAAGGCAGATTAGTATACATAGAGTAAGGGGTCAAGTAACATTGCCAAGTGTAAAGTGGTATAAATGGAGGCATTAATACAGAAATTACTACAAAAATTAAAAAAAAATAATATAAAGGTAAAATGCTTTGGCCCTTACAGTAATAGGAAGACAAAAAATTACTAAATTGAACAACTATGGATAACCGACTTGTCTATGTATATTTATATGTTATATCTTGTTTCTGGGTATTTAAAATATTATGATAATATACAGGGTGTCCGGAGAATACGGCTACAAAATTTGATGACTACTGACGGTAAAATAGGTTGATTTAGGCGAACTTAATTATATCCGAAATTGCTTTGTTAAGCGGATGGGGACCTTCAAAAATTTGAAGGGATGTCAGAAAAAACAATGTGTCTTAAAGTTTTTTAGACCTCTACCAGCTAAAGGAAGCAATTTCAAATATAACCAAGTTCATTTGAATCGACCTATTTTGTAATCGTAGTTTCCAAACACAGGATATTTCAAATCGCTTTGCCAATTTATGAAAACTGGTACCTATTGTGTTTTCAACATATTTTTTTCCCATTAAAAGGGATTTTTATATGCTAAAATTGTTTTATCATTAGGTTTTTAAAGGTTTTAACGGGCGATTCTTTGTCAGTGTTGTGAAGTAGTGTTTAAAAAAGGCAAAAAAGGTCAAAATTAACATTTTGTGAGAATAAGTCTAATCGATTAGTATCGATCGATCTGTTATTACCTTCAGACAAGAGGTCTGCCAGTTGAAGTACTAAAAATACCTATAAAATGATGGTAAGTATTTGTAAAAATCTGAAAAATGATATTAAATTTGATATGTGATTTTTACGTGTTAGGGTTACCCATAGTTTTCATTACCCCTATATTAAAAATTTAAAATTGAAAATCATTGTCTACAAAGCGTGTTGTAGCATTAATATTTTAGGCGTGTTTTGACATCGGAGAGTTTATGCAGCATTTTATAACGTTGACGTTAAATGTGGTTGTTTACCTGTTTGATAAATTGATTTTACACCAAAATTTACATAAACCGGAGCCTAAGTACGTTTTCTTACTACCACACCCTGTATATTATGAAATTTTTAAGTTAACATAAAATTCTAAGCATATCTAGTGTAGTATATCATAAATCTAGGTTAACATGTTTTTAAAATATTAAAATATGAACGTAGATGTTTTTAACAATTTGCCCAGCTGCAGAAACCAAAGGATTCAAGTAAGAATCAAATGGGCAGTAGATATTCGTCCACACAGTGGACGAACAATATTTTTAACTAATCGTTCACATATGTGTGGACGATTAGATAAAATATTATTCGTCCACACATAATGAACTGGTGTGTATGTGTATTATTAAACATTATTGTTGTTTTATTGCTGAAAGGAAGGTAAAAGCCAAGTTAACGGGTTTAAGAGATTTTTCAGAGATTTTAAAAAATGTACACATTTTATTACTTCATTAACTTTGCCTCTAACTTACGTGTTTTTTGTCCCACAAAATTTTAAAATCTAGATTATCACCTGTTATAGCCGTGTGCCAAATTTCAAAAAGTTCTTGTTGTTGGTTCTCCAAACTGTTAATGGACACTTAACGTAAATCACCCTATAAATTTGGTATAGGTTCCATATTTCATTTTTCAGATAAATAATGTTGAAAATCCTAGACACGCCACTGTGTAAAATTCAAAAATTTGACGTGTGTCTCCTTAAGTCCAGTAACTAAAGACCTGAAAGTACCCATAGCTGTAAATAAATCTGTACAGTTTTCATTTGTGGCGCAAATCTTAGGTCTTCGGGGATACTTTCGAGCGAAAAAAAGTCCCCAAAATGAGTTTTCCGCAAATATCTGCCAAAATATGCGAATTTTGATAATATCGATAAAAGTGACTTGAAAGGCAATTTCATGCAAAACATTCTGCAGATTGTCCAGAAATCTGAGACACTAGAATTTTTGTTTAGACAAAAACTGAAGATCACCTTCAAATCTACAAAAATGGTCCTTACCATTTTTTTCGCAACACCCATATTTTTCGCAAAAACGGCCGTCGAAACTCCATAACATTCCAAACTGGATAGATGTAGTAGTAATAGTAATTTTTTATCAAAACGCAAAAAAGATTGTATAAGAAATTTTCTGGGATCATTGAACACAGAAATGTTACTAACAAACCATTTTTTCAAAAAATATCAATAAATTAATAAAATACTCACAAAATACTGTGAAAAAAACTTTGAACGTTTTTTTAAAACTCTAGAAATATCAGAATGGACCCAAACTTACAGGCAATGATAGGTACGGGGTTTTCCATTCCGATAAGCTTTAAATGATCAAAAAATGTACATTATTGCCCGAGTAATGAAACAATTCATTCGTCCGCTTATAAGTGAATCCATTTTCTATGGTGCGGCTGACGCACGCCGCTGCCGCACAGCGTCTGACGTACGCGGCTGCCGCACAGCGTCTGACGCCTAGAACTGCTCATGTGACAATTCATTTATCCGTTTCTTTTCAAACGTCAGATGCAAGCGTCAACCGCTGGCGGCTACAGACGCCGCGGCCCTATCCCTCTGGAGGCAGTCAAGCGTCAGCCGCCAATTTTTCTTCAGGAGTGATAGGATATAGATATCTATTCGACGACTGTTTGGTTAGATCTTCTTTTATCAAGTCCAGTATATAATTAAACTTAGCAATATTTAATCTAAAAAATTGCCTAAATTTCTCTTCATATTTCAATAAATGTCTATTTATTAAAGTTTAAAAAAGGCTTCGTCAGTTCTGGTTTTAAATAATGGATGAACTTTTTCATTTTCCTTGCACATGCTTTTCAGTAAAATTTCTTCGTCCTCAATTTCTTCTGATAGTAAATCCAATAAAAATATTTTTTGTTTCCGCACATTTTTTCAGGAAACTGTACTTTTTTGACAACAGATCACTCGCGTCTACACTTCATAGGAACGGGTTGTACTGGCGTCAGCCGTTTGCGTCAGACGCTGCGCGGCAGCCGCCCCATAGGAAGCGTACTTTAAGATAGCGGCATTCTAGCGGTAGAGCGGCTGCTGAAATGAGGAGTCTTTTGGGTCCCGTTATCTCGAAAACTATTGATTTTTTGAAAAAAAAAACTATGGGGACCATTTTTGTAGATTACAAGGCGATCTTCAGTTTTCGTCTAAACAAAAATTCTCCAATTCGCATATTTTGGCAGATATTAGTGGGAAACCCATTTTTCGAGCCTTCAGGGGCCATTTTCAGCCCTTTCCCACCTGTTAATGTTGATAAATTTATTTTTGCTCGAAAACATCCCCAAATACCTAAGAATTGCGCTACAAGGGAAACTGTACAGATTTATTTATAGCTTTTCCCTTCATTTACTGGACTATTAAACAGTGTTTCCTGTAGTGTTTGAGTTACTTAGAATTTTCTACAAAATTTTTCTCATAGCGCGTAACAAAATATTTTGTTTTAAAAATTATCAATTCAATAAAATAAAAAAAAAACTAAAACGTAGGTAAATGCGTATTTTTAATTGACCTAAGCCTGCCATCTCCGATGTCAAAATAGGCCGGAAACAGTGATACCAATTAAACAAAACCATTTAACATTTACACGTTTTTCAAATTACTTATTGTCAATTGGCGATACTGAAACTTATTATTCCAAATTAGTAGGTATAGGTTATATCTGCTAAGATTCTTTTGCTATAATAACATATTTACATGTACAGGGTGGGCCCATTTCAAGGAGACATCAGTATCTTGACGAAAAACAAATAAAATACACTTTCTAAAGAACCTTTATGCTTTCCTCCTAATATTTTTTACACTGTGTGACCGGTAAAGGCCGCATCAATTTCCGCTTCGACTGAGATGAAAATTATTCAAAAAATAGTAGTTACCTGATTCTAATTTTATCAAAAAATTGCAAAAGTGGGGTTGTTTCTGAAAATATCGACAAAAGTTGGGAAAAAAAGTTATTATAAATGCAATTTTCAGCCCCTATGCAAAATTTCAGATGTATAATTTAATAATATTAAATATTATAAATTAGACAATTTGGAATTTTTGGCCATTTTTTGTAGATTGCACCACTGTTGCATAATAAGACTTAACGCATCCTACGTGAAACTTCTTAGCTTTGACAATGCTTTATTCCAGACACACGTCCTTTAAAATAACGCCTATAAAATTAAAATCGGGCCATTAAAATTTGGTCACATTTTATGTAGTTTTTTTGGTTTTGACCCTTTATACGGTAACCTCATAAAATATCTATTTTTGAAAACGTTGTTTGTTAATATTAAGAAAGCGGTTTAATTGAAAATAGGCAAATTTTCTAATAAAATTCATAAATAAAAATTAAACGCATTTAATTATTAGATAGGTCATACCAAAAATTTCTGCAAACTAAAGGCCCACACAGACCTCGCTCTTTTTAAGCACTTTTAATTGTGGCGATTAAAAGCGCCGATTAACATTGCCAGTTTGTTGGCGAGAATCACTGACCTTCATATGGACCGGTAAAGGGGGATGCGCGGTTTAAAACTTAGATTTTTTGGACGAAAAAATGTGTCCGTGTGCCGTGGCTGTAGTCATCACTTAGGGTCTTAAATTATGCGCAGAACGGACTAGCAGATCGATTTTATTTTCACATTTGTCGCCAGCCAGTTCCGTACTTTGTCAATTTGACGCGGGTTTGCTAATATTTCGTCTTGTTTGGAATTTGACCGCTTGTGTGAGATTTTTTAGTTTTTGGACTGACTTATTTAGTGATTTGTAATGGAATTTCTATATAATTATAGATTCTAAACAAGTTTTACTGTTTTATTGACTTGTTTGTGTGTTTTATTAGACTAAAGGGGTTGTGTATTTTTTATTTAAAAAAACTAAAATTACGAGCTTATTTACTGGTATTTTTAACTTGTAAAAGTATTAACATATTAAATTTGGAGTAATATTTTATTTTGTATTTCATGTCAAACATACCAGAATTGTTTTTAGTTATATCATTGACCAAATTAACTTATCTAAAAAAATTGTTTTAAAACCATTACTACATGTACTCCGATAAACTCTTAAATTTTAATTTCCTTGTTTAGGTCAGAATTATTTTTTTTGGTATGATGGCCTTACAAACTGGTGTTTTGGCCTTAATGTTCCGCATAGTTCTTTCCAAGAAACAACTTTACATAGGACGTGTTAATAAGTCACGAGGTTTATTCTGTCATATAAAAGAAATTAAAAGACTTATAATAATTCGGACGTTACTAAAATATGTTCATTTTCGTTTGAAAATGACACTTAAACAAAATATATATTACACTGGTTAAAAAAACCACGGTTACTGGTTTTTTGAACCAGTGAAACACAGTGGTTTGATTGAGTGTTGTTCTTATACGAAAATGAATATGTTATCCATTGTCAGCTCCTTAAATTCCTTTTGTTCTTCTAAATGTTACAGCTATGGAAAGCCACGAATTTTGATAGTGGTTAGGCCACTGAACATGACTCTTGTGACTTATCTAAGAATTAACTTTTTGTTTCATCAATAGGTATTTTTGTAACACAATCATAATTGAAAAAATTCACTATAATTGTTTATTTCGGATTGAAAAAATCTGAACAAAAAATGTATTGCATTAATCTAAAAAGTCAGTAACCAAGGTTGCAACATAAAACGTATTCCCTTGGAGCATATACCTACTAGAGGCACGTACCCTTGCCGCTTGAAAAGCGAACATTTGTGCAAGGAAGAAAGAATAGCGGTATAACCTTTCTCTTCCTCCAACCTGCTCATTGGTCGGTGAAAGGAATATATATATACCCCGCTCTGCTTGCTGATTGGTCGGTCTTTCCGCGTCGATCAATCGGCACGTTGGAGTCACGGAGAAAGGTTATACTATGATTATTTTTTCTCTTTTGCACTGCCAAACGGCATGGCTGCCTCTAGTAAATATATGCTCGTTTTGTATAAATACATTAAAGATGTTTACAATATCCTTTTCTCGCTATCGAAAACATAAGTCTAACAGGAAAAGACTTAACGTTATTTGTACCAACATTTTTTTACCCTTCTGTCTATAAGATTGGTTCCAATCTCGCAAAAAACGTGTATTGTACGGCCATATGCAAGTCCAGTCAAATACACGACAGGTGACAGTGTATTACACGATCCCTTTACTGATCCCCAACCAAAGCAAAACCCTTTAAATATACAGAAAACGTTCAAATTTCGTCGTTTTTGAATGGACATTAAACCGTGTAATGTCGACAGTTACGCGATTAATTGATTCTGAAGTCCGGCACTGGTCCTGCTTTTTAAATACGCATGCTAAATGACACTATCGTTTAGTTAGTGCGCGCTAGCATAAACTTGCCATAAATGCGATTAGCCATTATATATCTAAAGTTAGGTTATCTATGGCGAAAACCGAACATAACACCGTCGGCGGCCGCGCTTGAAATCTTAATTGTCGATTCGTCCGTCTTATTTTAAAAACGAAGTGTGTTCATTTACATTTTTTGGTGAACGACTGCAGCTTTCGGCGATTAAGACGGTTTAAAATTAAATTAAGTATAGGGAAATAAAAGTTTTAATTGTCCAATTGAGCAGTCTTAATCGGCGATTAGGAAGCTTAAAAAGATCGATAGCCTGTGTGTATTGACATAAGCAATTGCAAGTCGATACCTGTCATCGTTTATTTTTTGTGAATTTTTAGAATTTGTCTGGTAGCGTTAAAATGTATCTTACACGCGAAAATTTTTGAGCTATGATTTATTATGATTTTAAAAATGATCTGTGCCCAAAGCATTGCACTGAAAAGCTTCGGGCTGCTTTTGGTGATAAAGCCCTGAGTTTAAGAGTGTGTACAACCGGTTCAACGAATTTAAATTTAAAGGAGTTTCTTTGAGTGACGAATTGCCTGAGGGGCGGCCAATTTCTGCTGGCACTGAAGAAAACATAGCTACTGTTCGACAAATAATAGAAGAAGGTAGAATCGTGTAACATATCAAATTATTGATTTGACATAAGTACTTTATAACGTCAAATAAAATATTACTATAACAAATGTTTCAAAAACTTAAAAAGTAGCGTTAAGTATTCGTGGATAACTGGTCTTTAAAACACTTGCTCTATTTCGAAAACTCCGGCCACACCGTTGTGCTCGAAAAATCGCGCGTGTTTTAAAGACCTTAATATCCACTTATACTTGCTAAATTATAAGGACAAACCCTGTATATTGCGTTGAGTCTTATTTTGCAACAGTGGTGCAATTTACAAAAAATCAATCACAATCTAAAATTGTGCATATGGGAAAAATTGTTTTTAGAAATAGTTTTTTTATAACATTTTTCGATATTTTAAGAAATAACCCCACTTTTAGATTTTTTCTGAAAAAAAATTGACAGATTATAGGAATCACGTGACTAGTATTTCCTTGGTTATTTTTCATCTCGATCAAAGCAAAAATCGATGCCATTTAAACTTCACTGTTCACACTGTATAATCCTGTATATATTAAAAGATTGTATGGGGACAGTCTTTAAAACTGGTTAAAAATTTTGTATATAATTTTTTTTGAATAATATTTTTAACCACGGACTTTGGCTCTTTTTTGTTGACCCACCCTGTATTTCTAACTAGGGTATCTATCTTTTTTATTTACATATTTGTATAAATTTTTACCATGTATGATAACGCCTTAAGTACTAATAGAGGTCGATTTTTTGAGTTCAGGTTAATCGAGATTACCAGCAATTGAATACAGTGTTTTTTTGCCAGTAGATGATGTTGGAGGGTTCTTCCTCCACGAAATTGCCGATGCTGGTAGTGACCTCGAATCAGCCACCGATCATTATTTTTAGACCAATGTAAATCTTAATAACATTGGCAAATCTTTCTTACTAAAATCAGATCAATGGTTTTTAAGATTTTTGCTTTATGTATGTGCATAATTAAATATCCAAATAGTTAGCCTAAACTCAAAACTCGAGCCTCCTAGTATAACCTAAATGACTAGGTAGATCATAAGAAAAAAATATTTAAAATATACTTAAAAATAAATTTATTTATGTTAGAAAATATAGTTTACATCACTTAGTAAATTTACCTTTAAAACAAAGTTTTATGACAAAATAAGTATAGACCAAGCGGCGACTGTCGTAAAAGGAAGTGAACCAGAATAAGTACAAAAGTAGACCTTATTACTTTTTGAATATTGGACAAGTAATAAACCAATGGTCTGGCGATCTGTTACATGTCCAATTTTTTTTTAAATAATTATTTTTAAAATTTTTTGTAAAATTGATGTATAAGATATAAGTACAATGTTTTACTTTTTGAAGGAATATAAAAATTTAAGTCTGGCACCCTTATTCTTGACACAACTGACAGACCACCCTCAAAATATTCATTGCAATGAAATATTTTCTATCTTAGTTCTAAGAAAAAATTCACTACATATAAACCATTTCATTTTTCTTATTTAATGAAAAAAGTAATTAGTATAGATATTCATGACCTAAAAACACAAGCTTTACAATATGACATTTTTGACAGAATAATAAATAAATATCAATTATGTTTAAAACACAAAAAACTTAAGCTTAGCAACAAAGGACTTTCTTATTGGTAGTCTGGCTGAATTTTGGTCATATATTAATATGCCAGACCAATTCTATTTAAAAAAAAAATAATAAAAACCAAAAATTTTGACGTTTAATTTTTTGTTATACCTTATATAAAAAAATGTATCATTGCAATAAGTATTTTGAGGGTGGTCTGGCAAACAGCTGTGTTAAAAATAGGGGTGCCAGACTTACATTTTTATATTCTAGTAAAACAATTTAAAGAATGCCCAATTTGTTTAAAAACAACCAAAAAGTTGTTGCCAAATTGAACATACCTTTAATTTATCATTTAAGTTTTAAGCACTTTAATGCTTTCTTTTTTAAATATAGGTCTATTCTTTATGTTTTATATGTCCTGAAGTATAAAAACTAATTTAATAGTTTTTTCATTAATATTTTTTATCTTAATTAAATTCATTGGAAATGCTGTTTGGATTTCGCAAAACTGCCATGTAGTAACAGTTCACAAACTGTTAATACATGGCCCGGAAATAGTCAAGCTTGTTATTGTACCAATTGGTATGCTGTCAGAAGATGCTTAGGAGGCTAACCATAAATACTTAGGAGCAGACAGAGAATCTTTTTCAAGAAAATTTTCATGGACGGCTACCAATAAAGATAATTATCCTCAATAATTTGTTAATTAATTCAGACTCTTTGATATCACATATAAAGCCATCACGATCGTTTAGAAAAAATCTCTTCAGAAGTAAAAGAACATTTAATGGAAACAAAAAAAAACTTGAGATTTTTGAAATATATATTCTTCCAGCAAAATTTTTACTTCTAGATATATTTTTGTTTATAGTTTTAGTTTTGCGTTTGTAAACTTTAATTTATTAAAAAAATAAAAATTTAAAACCTATGTTGATATTATTTCTTTACCAACCGCGCGTCTCTATTTAGCAAGAGATACATAAAATGTATGTGCACATTTAAAAGTCATATCGCAACTGGGGAAACTGCTTAAAACATTGCTGATCATGTAGTTCAATAGAGTATTCGATTTGCTTTAAAATGACACCAGAAGCAATACTCTAGGACCAGTAGAAACGGAGATAATAATGAATGTCCGGCCTACCCTATCACTCGCCCATACGACGGATGACGGCGCACAGCGTCGTCCGTCGTCGTATTGGAAGTGGAAGAGGGAAAATTGTTGTCGTTCTCTTTTCAATCTGGGGCCATACCATATGTATCCTACTCTATTGCATTAAAATTGCCATTTCTTGCCTTGCCAGACAGTGTATAGAAATTGTATCATTGTAGTAAATATTTTAAGGGTGGTCTGGCAAACAGTTGTGTCAAGAATAAGAATGCCAGACTTAATTTCTTTTTATATTCTACCGATCAAAATATTGTACTTATGTCTTATATAAAAATTGGGACAAGTTACAGATTGCCAGATCGTTGGTTTATTACTTGTCTAATATCCCAAAATAATAAAGTCTATTTTTGTACTTATTCTCGTTCACCCCGTATTACGACGGTCGCTGCTTGGACTAGTAGTTGTTAATGTAAAGCATGTAAAATCAAAAACGTTGGTGGATCAATTCATCTTTGTTGATTTGCCAACATCTTTTATTACAGCTTAATTTTCAAACAATAATTTAGGTTTTTTTTTTGTTTTGCCCTTTATTTCACATAAAAAATTAATTTATTTTTTTATTAATCCATTCACTACAATAGAGAATTTTCCAAGAAACATTTTTTTTAAATTTTCTAAAACTTCTTGAAATTATTAATAATTAAAAATATTAATTAATTTTTTATGTGTTTATAAAAATCAAGAATATAATAATAAAATAAAATAATATTATATATAACTCTTAAACAGCCCTACCATAAAGCTTAGTTAGTAATTTATTAGTAGCAAAC
>JAHBCN010013216.1:0-24929 GCA_019359885.1 Listronotus oregonensis | reverse complement strand
CTTTTTTGCAAAACAGGATGCGGTTTAGAATGTGGCTGCAGAAAAGTGGCCTTTATTGCTCACTGGCTTGCAGTGTTTGCAGTGGAAGTGACTGCGATAACCACCCATTACTTGAAGAAGATGAAATTTCCGATACGCAAAATATAAATAAAAATTAAATTTCATATTTTTTGTATATGTGAGAAAAGCAGAAAATTTTAACATATAATAAAATATTTTCAAAATACCGATAAATAACTCTTTATAAAATTTTCTTTATTTAAATTTTATTATATTTTTTTACATATATAATATAGAATATGTTTCTTAGAGTTGTTTCAATTTTAAAGAAATAAATATAAATTTTTAATTTAGCTATGTATATTTATTTTATGTTACTATTATATAAAAAAAACATCTTATGAGCAATTATTACAGTTTAGAAATTAAGTAAAATTTCTGCTCTTAGAAACTATTTTTAAAACTATGAAAAATACAAAAAAATTTTATAAAACCCTTTTTGTAGAAAATTTACTTATCAACTAAAAAGATTTGGTGTAGAAATTATGAGAATTATTGTTTAAAAAGTTGCAGCGATTAAAAAAAATTGTTCCATTTAAATATTTTAAATATTTTTTAAACAATAAAAATATCTCTTTGCCCCCCTTAAGGTTTCTAATTATAAATACCAGGGAAAAAAATATTTAAAAAAATTAAAATCGGAGATATATTGAGGACTTTTAAATTTTGGCAGTTTTATGTATTGATAGACGCTACTATTTATAGTTTTCTTAAATAGCAAGAATACACAAAAAATGGGTAGCCTAGTAAAGATACCATATCAATGATAAATTGAGTTGCGTTTTCGACGAGAGCACTATTTTATTTTTTGTTTTTAAAGTAAATATTTTAAGCAAATATAAGCTAAAAAATTAAAAAGGTTTTTTGGCTTCATTATAAAGTTTAGCCAATCAAAAAAATTGGTTATAAAATTCTTTTGTTTTTTAAAACTGAGTAGGTGCTTTTTTTTCAACAAACAAACATTTTAAAGTCCCTTGTTACCAAAGGCTTTGGAATCGATTTCAAATATCATGATCATTTCGTCTATATATTACATGCAATTAGTCAAAATACCAAAGAGCTATCAATTAATATTGAGAACGGTTTTACACAAAACGCTAACAGCCATATCTCTTGTGTATCGTTGTTTGACTACAATTAATATTGGCCATTGATTCTCTCATACTGAAAATGGTTTGATATTGATTTGCCCACATTCAAATGATAATTTCGTATTTTTATTAATCTCTTTGTGTATGGCAAGTATCTTAGAAATAAAAAAAAAAACAGTGGAGGTTGCTTTATTTTAATAAAATTTTGTTTACAATTTTAATCTTAATAAAATAAAGTAATCAGTTATTTCCCTTAATAAATTAAGAGTAAAAACTTTTAATATTGCATCTAGGTGGTCATTACCAATCTACTGGTTAGTATGCAAAATATGAATAAGACAAGTTAGCAAAATCACATTTTCGTGTTTAACTATTATTTTTTTAAAAGTAACCCTTTTTAGACAAGCATTTTCCAAGAAAAATGATCTTTTGACAACATAAATTGAATATTACTTAGCAAAATACTGAATTAAAATTTATTTACTTTTGTTAAGTGTGTACTGTTTGTTGTGTGGATAGCGACGAGGTATTATTATTTTGCAGTTATTTTCATCAAGTCTTCTTTGGAAAACAAGACACACACTTAGGTAATACCAGCAAAATATTATGCATCGTGGCTATCCGTGGCACACTTGACAAAAGTAAATAAACGTATATTTAGTATTTTGCTTGGTTATATCTAACTTATGTTTTTATTTTTGATCCAGTCGCAAATAAATAAGTATCCTTTGATTCGTCAAAAAAATAATTTTCTCGAAAAGTGCTTACCTAAAGAGGGTTTTTATTTAAAAAATAATAGTTTAACACGAAAATTTGATTTTGCTAAAAATGTCACTCTCTGATCCAAAATAGCCTCAAATTTCCAAAAATGTTAAAATATACTGGGTGTCCCATTTAAAAATTTAAAAGCGGGAAAATTTTCGGTAAAACCTAAACTGACTGGAAAGTCAAAAGTATGCAAAAACTTTTCTCTTTCCATACCTATACCAAATTTCATTTTGATACACCTAATAATCTAGAAATTACGGCTTGTCTAATAGCTTTGCTGACACCCTATACCGATAGGGTGTTTCTTCAATATTGCAAAAAAATTCACAGACTGCCTGGATGAAAACACCAAACAAAATATTAATATGTCCTAAGCTAATCACTTCTAAACTACTGGGCGGTAAAGATTTTAAGATTTTTTTTTATAAATGTGGATAAACATAGACATATGAAATTTGAGATATATATTTATAATGCTTTGCATGTTGTGGTTTACCCGTGTCAGGTAATAAAAATGTCTTAGTTGAAAGGTTAGTTGATTTATAAATAGCCTGCAAATTCATAGAAATTCTTTCTTATTTCAGTGCAATGCTTCAATAGCTAAGTAGGTTTCACGTTTGACCAGCAACACGAAGGTCCCAAGTTCGAATCTACAATTACTCCAAGAACTTGTTTTATTAAAAGTGGGCACTTCTGTTTTAATAAAAAAATGTTCTTGTAGCCTTGTAGCAAAGAAATTCTATAAATATGCAGGCTATTTATGAATTAACTAACTTTTCAACTAAGAGAGTTTTATTACCTGACAAAGGTAAACCGCGACATGCAAACAATCTTTTTAAGTCCCAGAAAAGATTATCTTGTGTTTTTGATAAATTTAATTTTGCTCCAGGAACATCATCTTCAATTAATTCAATTTTAATTTAGTACGTATTATGTTGTTGTCAATATAAAATTTCAATTATTTGTACCCCCACCGGTGCTGTCTCTAGCGGATCTTTTTTACGTCTTCAGAGGAATAAGGCTAATTCCAAACTAATGATGTCAAAATCGCATTCATAATAGTTAGATTACAATGGTTCCAAACGTCTTAGAAACATATGCTATTGCCATTTTATTGTATTAGGTATCATAAAAATGTCAGTAGAATGAATGCACAGATATAAGTATGTAATGACTTTCAGAACAGGCTTTATTACTGTCTTGCTAACAACAGCGCACGTCTTAAGCATTTGATAACATGAATTATTTTAGCTTGATAAACTCTCTATTATTAACACATATTTTTTCTCCTAACTCGCTTCTCCGTCTACCGATTTTGGAGTTTTGGGTACGGTTGCATCGCAAATTGTATGCCATTTGCAATGCTGTGTCACACTATGAGTGTTGCCATTTCACATATCAAAGTGAGGTTAACTGAGGGTAAGGAAGTAATAAAACTTTATTAAATACGAAATTAAACTACTCCCTGTATATCTTAACCGACGTGTTTTTTGCTTTTTTTAGAAAGATATTCGAGGTTAGTTTTAAAATAAAAGCACTGTATAGCAAAAAACCCGTGTTTAACTCCATCTTTTTGCCAATAAATAATTATTTTCTTTAAGGTTACAAAAAATTATTATTAACTAAGAGTAGTCATGAAAGTATGATTAAGAACACAAGAGTCATAGAATTAGGTATTAAGTAATCTTTTTTTTATTTTTACAAATAGAAAAACGAAATTAACAACCTTTAAATATAAATTGAAATAGCATATTTGTATTACTCTTCCTGTCTCAAAACATTTCTGGTTTGACCAGAAATTACCTTACTTGACCCGTTGTGTTTTTTTACAGAATATTATTTTCCTTTAAAATATATATATATATATATATATATATATATATATATATATATATATATATATATATATATATATATATATATATATATATATATATATATATATATATATATATATATATATATACACTACTTTTGTTAAAAGAAATAAAAAATATTTTTTAACAAAAAATACGTTACATGTGAATTCATTTTTCTTTTTTAAATGTAACTCAAGTGATGTTTTGAGTTTTTATGTAATGATTTACTTAATAACAAACTTTAATACAGAAAAGGATGTAAGCGTGCGATGAATTTGCTAATAAAACGGATCATGTTATTGTATTTGACAAAAAAAGAAGTTATAAGCCAGCAGTATCAATTTGTAAGGCAATCTTTTTTACTCAAAAGCCATATGTAAAATAAGA
This sequence comes from Listronotus oregonensis, assembly GCA_019359885.1. NCBI lineage: Eukaryota > Metazoa > Arthropoda > Insecta > Coleoptera > Curculionidae > Listronotus > Listronotus oregonensis. The sequence continues at coordinate 20,764 of JAHBCN010013216.1, read as the reverse complement.
AAAAAGAATTGAACTTTAAAATGACGATATTATTATCACCATGGCTTTTATTATAATTCATGGTACACTGCCCAGGGTAAGGCCAATTATTTTTTATATATATATATATATATATATATATATATATATATATATATATATATATATATATATATATATATATATATATATATATATATATATATATATATATATATATATATATATATATATATATATATATATATATATATATATATATATATATATATATATATATATATATATATATATATATAATATATATATATATATATATATATATATATATATATATATATATATATATATATATATAACAGTTATTTTTAAGGTAACGGTTGGTATAAATCCTAAAAAATAGGTTTCGTTGGTGCCAAGTCTACACATGTTAAGTCCATCAAAGCCATTAAACTATGCTTGATGTTATTAATCCTCGTTGATCCAACGAATTTCAGTACTTATCTTGGCAAAAGTGGTTTATGCCACACTCCTTTTTTAAGGGGTTTTCTGGTTCAAATGTTTTATAAAATATATTTTTTTATTGCTCTTTTTAATACCTTATAATATAAAAAATAGATGGGCGAAACCGTTTTGCCCGAAAATCACTTCTTATGGTCGAAATACACAATCATCGGACCGGTTATCCAGTGTCCTCAAGCGCCCTTTCCAAAACTTTAAAAGTGATTTCCAAAACTCTTTTTTTTTGCTAGACGCATGGATTGCTGAAAAATTACTGGACCAATTTTGATACCGCTTTGCCATTTTGTAGAGAATTAAACTGGCTATGGTTGCACTTATATATTTTAATAATTTTTTGATCTCGTTTGCTTCAGACCTCCCAGTTACTAAACACGGTGCGCTTGTCTGAGGGGCACGGCGAGCATAACGGGCGTCTTTTTTTTAAGGACGTTTTAACATTTTCGGGCAAAAATAAATTGTTTTAAATCTATCTTAAAGGTAAAAGATTCAAATGGTATAAGCATTGTTTTACTTTTTGTTTGATTTTACCTTGAAAAAATTTTAAAATTTAGGTAAACATCGGAGCGCCAAACCAGAAAATCCCCTTAAATAAAATAACTGTACTGCTCGACGCCTTACATTTAGAACTCAAAATCAATTTGTAGAAATGGTAGACTAAAAAACATAAACAAAATATATTATAGTAAACTTACTTACAATAATATTTAGAAAAAAAGTCATTATAATGAGTACAAACTTTAAAATTAGTTAAAAAAAGTTTTAAAATGTTTTGTTTTTTATTTATAGAAATAGCACTGCGTTTTTTGTTTAAACTTTTTATATTTACATAATAAAGCTTTTTAAGGGAAAGCAACGGCTCAAATGGACATATTTGTGTTATATCCACAAATGCTTTTATTTTTATTTACTATTTTCCATGTCCAAATCAGAAATTAAATTGACGTAAATGATTTGGAGTTTTATTGACAATTGTTCAGTAAATGAAAATAAATTTAAAATAAATAAACCTTTTAAACATTAAATTCAATAGGGCTACTGATGTTCCTTTATTGTGACAAAAAATATTTTGTATTAATTTAAGGTTTCGTATATCAAAGTTTTACAAGTTATGTTAATAAGGAACAATTTGCAAATATAGTGTTACCCTAATTTTCTACATAAATTACACTAAGGATTAATATTATTATAAAACAATTTTTTTATTATTGTTTCTTTATCTTAAGAAAGGTCAAAAACAATAGTATATTACATACCCAGGTGGAAAGTGTTTCATTTCTGTCGGGAGATGCGTGAGTAGACCGAGACGCCGAGGTGTACTATACTTCTCGAGACAGAAATGAAACTTTCCACCGAGGTTTGTATACTATTTTATTTACAACCACTTTATTCATTTTCTATAATTTTAAATTGAAATTATGAAAATTGATCCGGTAATAATTTTATTAGGCGGCCGTGCTTCGCAATTTGTATCGTTATCATGCTAACGGTTTGTCAAAGTGTCAAAACATACAGTGTAAGATAGAAGCTTTAAATTTGAATAGTAATTTGTTTTAATTTCGTAAATCCAAAAAAAAAATGTTATCAGATGAGGAATTTGATTTTGCTGCTACTTTACCAGAAATTCGAGAATATTATTATTATTATTATTATTATTAGAATGCGTATGTTCGTGTGTCACTATACAATTTTGAAATATCAGTATTTAATGAAATTACAAAAAAAATTACTTTCCAACCGGGTGAAAAGTGAGCACTTTCCACCGAGGTTTTTTTTAAGAAAATGTATAGTTTTGATTTTAATTTAGACTTTTTAATTTAAACGAAATGATAAATCAACCAAAATACAAAATTTCATATTTGGGCTTATTTTGCATTTAAATTTACGGTTGCAATTAGTAATTATTTGTTTGATTTTTTTTACTGTTTTTTTGGACAGTTCAAAATTGGTTTATGAAACATGATTGCATAAACAAACTTTTAAAATGTATCACGGGCAATGTTGTCTATGTGCATTTCGAATGCAAAAATAAAAATGCTATTTTTATTGTTTAAAATATGTAATGACATTTCAATTTCAATTTCAATGCACAATTTGTGACGCATGTTGGATAATATTTAAGTGATTCTTAATAATTAGTTTTTTTATGTTAAATTTGTATCGTTATTACTGACTACAAGAAAAGTAAAAATTGGCTGCAAAATAAAAAATAATTTTTTAATAATGGAACGGATACGATCTGCAATAAAAAAAACCATTACCAACATTAATAAAAGCACTCTATTTTTTCAATAAATATTCTGCAATAAAACGAATTATTACTAAACTTGTATTTTTTTATTATTATTAGTTAGAATAACAAAAAACTGCGTCATTTGTTTTTAATGGCATTATTGTAGGAATAAATATTAAATATTATTGTTATCAGTAACTTTAAGACCCTGTTATAAACTGGTGTTTAAATTTGATTTAATGATAATTGTCCTTTGCAGCAACAAAATATGTTGTTTTATTGCAATTAGCTGCAAAGCATATATATTTTTTTTAAATTAACCGTAATATTCCTTTCAGTTCTAAACAATACGTTAATCCTTGTAGCCTAATTTTGTTTAAAAATGCCTTAAAACGTAATAAAAGAGTTTGATAGAGTAGGAATTATGTGTTTGGTGCAGGAAGCAGCTCCGTAAGCTAAAATATCTAACAGGCTCCGCATTAATCAAAGTGATGTGTCTAGGATCTAGAACCGTTACTTAGAAACAAAATTCTGTGTCTGATCAGTCTAAATGGATCTAGTTACAAATGAATGCCAAAATCGTCTCATAACTAATGTGTTAGACGTAACCAAAAGATTGCCAAACCGGCAGTTCAAAGAGAGGTACAAAATACAAGAAGCGTTTGTTTATCACTCGCAACGTTACGCCGACGTTTTTTTGCCACCGAATTAAGAAAGCCAGGGCCTCTTTTTGTGCCTGAATTACATCCTGATCAGTAGGCAAGGAAGAACACTGGAATCACGTCATATTTTTGAATGAGAACCAGATATGTCTAAAATAAGCCAAACTATTATAGGGGTATTTCAGTGTAAGGACTTATTGCTCGTTTAAATAGCGCCATTCCTATTGTTCCTTATGCAGGTGGAAATGCCATGTTCTTGGCTGGAATAGGGCAACACCAATGGTTTATATACCAGATAAGTTGAACAGCCGTTGTATATTAATAATATTTTTTAGCCCTTTGTCCTTCGTCAACGACAGTTATTTGAAGATGCCTTTATTTTCATTGATGACAATGCCCGTCCACATTGATCAAGAATGGTAAATGAGTATGAGTATCTTGAGGAAAACAATATTACATTACCCGTATGGACTAACCACCAAATTCTTTAAACAATAATCCTATTCGACATGCTTGGAACATGTTAAAGAGGGCAATACAACGCTGCATTCAGCAGTCAAGAACCGTGGATAAGTTGGTACAAGCGGCATATCAAAAATGGGACAGAATACCTGCCGAAAATTTTAACAATCTTAATAAAAGTGTCTCGTCACGTTTAGATAGCTGCATCAGGGTAAGAGGGAAATACCAAATATGAGTTTTTTTTAGAGCTAAAAATCTTGTTTTTAGAAACTTTTTCGTTAATTGATCGAGATTTCTTCTTCTATTTATTTTTATTATGTATAAAAATATTTAAAAATTTTATAGACCTATCAAAATTGATGATAATTTAATACTACTAATTACACGTATACTAGTTTCCAGTTAAATTGACACAATACAAGATTGTTCTATATGTGCAAAACTTTTTAAATTATGTATATTTTATGAATCAATAGAAAATATACAAAAAAAATCTAGGTCTTCCATTTCTATCTTAAAAAAATATTTTAGGAAATTCAACGTTAAGTTATTTTAATTAAGTACATAATAAAATTCACTCGACAAGTCTAATAACAAAAACATTTTGACATAGCTGCTCAAGAATAACAAAATTACATTTAATATTTTTTACGTTTGCTCTTTTTAACAAATACTTTTTTAAAATTAATATACTTTTTGTTTATTCTAAAAACATGTAAAGGGTTTGTAACAAATTTTTACCGTTTTATTATTAAAAAGTAATATTATTTTACTGATTTAAAGTAAAATAGGTGAAAATCGTAAACATTTTTGCTAGTGAGCGTAACTTGACAGAACTGGTAAAAATTTATACATAAAATACATAAAAATACGACCAATAATAACATATGGTGCAGCATATCAAATACACAAATGACACGACTACAACGCTACCAAAACAAGGTCCTAAGATGTGTAACATCCTCGGACCGCTACGAACGTATTGACACTTTACATAACATGGTGGACATAGAAAGAATAAACGAATTTATTTACAGTATTGCTTGTAAATTATATCAAAGGCAAGCACCTTCGTCTATTTTTACTAGACACCTTACTTACTTAAGACATCACGACAAAACTAAACATAACGTGTGAATGTATAGTTATTACTGTATATAAAGTGTAAAAGAAGTACAAATGTAGGAATGATAGAAGTATGAATGCACCAAGGGACAATAACTTGGTATTCTGCGCGCTACGCGTACCTAATACACATCGAGCAGGTTTTTGCAAGCCTGCAAAAAATTCACTATTACAAACACATTACAACTCTAATAAACTTTTTAACTTTTAAGCTTTTTGAGCAACAACAAACTGCTTAGTCGTTTGTATGGTTACTCCGGCAAACGACCAAATCTTAAAAACAATGGTCATTTTGTTTACCCTAAGGAGTGAACATCAGCTCCGGCCACGCTGGCTATTTCGTCTCTAAACTCCTGTATAGACTAAAATGTAACATTATATTTATAAATAAAGCACTGGTTTGAGTTGAGTTGGGTTGAGGTAAAAATTCATAGATGTGTGAGGAACAAAGATCAAGAAATTGCCAAGAAACTCAGGGGTCTTATTTCAGTTATTTTAAACAAACCTAAAAGATCGGCTGGTTATCTTTTATTTTAAAAATTCATAGTGTTTGTCGTGGACAAGTTTAAATATTCAAATATTTTAACATTTTTAAACTGATAAAGTATATTTCCTTAAAAACTAAATAATAGCCTCTTGTAAAAATTTTACTCGCGTCTAAACAAAATTTAAATTGGATATTTAGTAGTCACTCTATGTGTAGTATATCTATGAACTGTTTTCCATTAGACCTGGAGTTCGAATATATATATATATATATATATATATATATATATATATATATATATATATATATATATATATATATATATATATATATATATATATATATATATATATATATATATATATATATATATATATATATATATATATATATAATATATATAAACACAGATTCGAGTGCATGCATGGGGATCTCGGAAACCGTAAGAGATACGAAGTCGGTTAAATTATTTCAAAGTTGTGTATTTGCGTAACTAACCAGGTCCACTTTAGAAAGTGGCAAAATTCCGAGTACTTTCTTAGATATTCGAAAAAAACCTAAATTTGCCGATTTCGTTTTTATTTTTTTCTGACGCTATTTAAAGAGATATGGAAAAACAAAAAACACTTACTTATGGCCACTTTTTAAGTTCTAGAAAACAGCGTTAAGAGATTTTCCGTACGACGTTTCGTTTTCGTTAAACCATCATTAACTTCATTTTTTTAAATACGGCACTCAATTGTTTGCATTTTTATAAAGCAGTTATATTCCCAATTACGATGATGTATAACACTTAATATTTTTCTGTTAAATAAACATATTTTCCATAAGAGACAATGAGTTAGACAAGGAACGCACATCATTTCTTATAGGGGCGTTTCATATTTGTTGATAAATATTAAGTGTTATACATTTTTGTAATGGGGATAATAAGAGGTTCAAAAAAAAAAATAAAAACCCAGGTCCGTATTTAAAAAAATTAAGTTGATGATGGTTTAACGAAAACGAAACGTCGTACGGAAAATCTCCAAACGCTGTTTTGTAGAGCTTAAAAAGTGGCCATAAGAAAATGTCTTTTGTTCTTTCATATCTCTTTAAATAACGTCAGAAAAAAATAAAAGCGAAATCGGCAAATTTAGGCTTTTCCGAATATCTCCGGAAGTACTCGGAATTTTGCAACTTTTTAAAGTGGACATGGTTAGTTACGCAAATACACAACTTTGCCATAATTTAACCGACCTTCTTTGTATCCCTTACGGTTTCCGAGATCCCCATGCATGCACTCGAATCTGTGGCACCCTGTATACAGTATGTCCGCGGATGCCGTTAACAAGAGGAAAATTGAAAGATACGAAAAAAAGTCATTCTTGATAAAAAATACTGCTTGTCGAAAAAATATAAACTGCAATGAGAAAATAGATTTTTATTACACAGGGCGTCTCAAAAATGCAAACCATAAATTCAAACAAAAGCAAATTTTTAAAGAAAATTTAAATTTATGAAAAATAAAAAAAAAACATTTTTGCAAGTACCTACGCATTTTACTTCTTTTACTTGATTATTGCCTTTTCATTACTAAACATTAATAAAAATAAATATACAATGAAAAAAAAAAGTAAAATGTAAAAAAATGTAAATGTAAAATGCGTACTTGCAAAATTGTTGTTTTTTTTATCAAATTTTTCTTAGTAAGTTCGGAATCAGGATAAGAAATAAATTTGGAGCAAGTTTGTAACGTAAAATAACGTTACAAACGGCCGAAAAACGCTTGATTTTATGTTTTTGAATTTTTGAGACGTCCTGTATGATAAAAATCTATGTTCCAATAATTGTAGTATATATTTTTTTGACAAGCAGAATTTCTTATTAAGAATGACTTTTTTTCGTATCTTCGAATTTTTGGTCCATTTGTCCTTTTGTTAACCGCATCCGCGGACATAACAAAGTTAGCCACCGCCTGGCACGATTAGTAAATGGGTGGGAGACCGTGTACCGTTGGGTGTGGTTTTAAAACTATGTTAAACCCTGGGTTCTATCTGGATGACATTATCCAAACGCTAATGAGGGTAGAGATCGAACGCTGTAAGAACAACACCGATACGTCACGGTCTCATATGGCAAAATGATATAAAACCGTGACGTATCGGTGTTGTTCTAACAGCGTTCGATCTCTAGTAGCTATTAGTCCGTGGTGGCACCATAGATAACCTAACTATTGAGGTCAGTGGATGGCACTGCCGCGTTATCTACAAGGTGCTGTAAGATGCAGTATCTGTTTCTTTGGGTAATTCAGCAGCGTTGATGGAACTGGGGCATAAAATGGGCAAAACATTTAAAAACTGGGCACCCACCTAATACTTAGACTCCATATAAGCCTTTGTGGTCATAAAAAATAAAAAAAAGAGTTTAAGTTGGGGGGCTTTTTTTTCAATTGCTGTTATTCCCTTTAGCCAAAATATTTCTTGGTATAATGACACAATATATTTTTTGACAAAAGACATATCTAGAGTTTAAAACGCTGTTATTTTTTTACAAGCTAAAATAATTTCGATACCGTAGGTTAAGGGTAAAAAAAGGTAACCAAAAAAGTTTCTACTGTTGTACTGCTTAGGATGAAAGAGATTTAAGCAATAAAGTATATTATTTTTATGCCTTTTCTTAACAAAGATAAGATAGTATAATTATATTGGTTTCTTGCTTTTTAACAGACTTGACGATTGTAGAGACTGGTGTTTTAAAAATTGCAAGCTTAGATATTATGATTGGTAAGTCTGGGATCAATTTTTTATGTATAAATTTATAAATTTAAACCTAATTTATTTACAAAGTTTATAAAAATACCATTATATATCCTTATCTATTTTTTTACATCCTTTAGCATAACTAAACCTAAAGAGAAATGAGGTCATAACATGGACTTAATTGTTCCTTCGACAAGAATTAGTACGAAATTAAATTAACGAAATCACTTGACAAATCTGACAACAGAAACAAGCTACAGTCGAAGTTGCTACCAAGCACTGGCAAGAAACATATAAAACCTTTTTTAAATTCTCCTTGCTTGCCTTATCTTTCATCGCACTATATCGTTTTACAACCGAGGCGTTTAAATTCCATATTTCAGAAAGGCAATTATTCTCAAAATGTGGTTCGGGATAGGACCGGCATAAGCTATTTTAACTGTGGTGGTTATTTCTTGGATGGATTAAGAATTGTATCCCTGTAAATTTGGTATTATTGCCCTCACTAGCAAAATTTGGAGCAAGGATTGTATGTATATGTTTTTCGACATCAATATTAGGCAATTGGCTATTTACTTCAATAAGAAATTAATTTGTAAAGGCAATATTTTTTGGTTGAATATGGCAACCCGATCTTCCCGGCACGGTTGGAGACATCATCTGGATACGGATGGTTCCAAAACCGAGCAGGGAACTGGAGCGGGCGTGTACAGTAAAATGAGGAATTCACAATTTTCCATTTCACTAGGAATACATAGTTCTGTATTTGAAACGGAAATATATGCTTTACTGCACTGTGCAAAAGAAAATAACAGGAGGGCTTATAAAAATAAGCGGATCTGCATAATAACAGACAGCCAAGCGTCACTGGGGGCACTAGTAAACCCCAAGGTAACGTCCAAGCTCACATGGGAATGCTAAAAAGAACTGGAAGTCTTGGGAGAACGCAACAGAGTAACTCTCTTGTGGGTACCAGGACATTCGGGAGTTAAAGGCAACGAAAAAGCGGATGAGCTAGCGAGACAGGGATCATCCACACCATACTATGGACCAGAACCTGACCTTAGAGTGACCAAAACCACAGCACGAGGGCAAACCAGGGAATGGATCCAAAACAAACACGAGGAATACTGGGGAAACCTTAGTAGAATTAGACAATGAAAAGCTTTATAAGGAGCCCATCCAAAAAAAACGGAGGAAGAACTACTCAGACAAAGTAGGAAAAGACTTCGCATAACGGTAGGGTTGCTAACAGGGCACGATAGCCTAAGAGGACACCTACACAAGATAGGCTCATACATTGGGGACCCAAGTTGCAGAATGTGCGACGAGGGGGAAGAAACAGCCTACCATATCCTGTGCGAATGTGAAGCATTGAATCACAAAAGACAGGCATTATTTGGGCAACTGAAAATGAGCCCACAGGAATATATCAACCAACCAGTCTCGGGGTTATACAGACTTGTGGAAGGAACGAGACTAATGGGAAGATTGGTATAAATGATAATGGAAGATTAGGCACAAAAAGCCCAAGAGGCTGCGCTGTCTCCGGTAGTGAATCAAGACGGCTCCCAGGGAAAAAGAAAAAGAAGAAGAAGATGGTTCTTAGGTTTCAAACTGCTATTAAATTTAGGCTTGAGTTTTTAACAACGAGGTCAATTTGTCATTATTATAAAAGTGTCAAATTATATAAAAACTTATACATTTTTGGCTTAAATGTAAAAATACAATTTTCCATAGAAGTAATACTCTCTAAAGCTAAAGCAACCCTTTTGCTGCTAAATAAATGCAAAAGACCAATTGAAAATAGAAATCGTATTTTTTTTTTAGATTTTTGTCCACACATATTTTTTGCTTCAAAATAGGTGTAGGCATTACTCCAAAGAATATCCGACGTCAAAGCCTTTTAACTGAGCGTGGCTAGAAGTATTTTTATTTAAATCTGATAAAGATATGATTTTTTTAAAATTTACAACCTTTTATCAATTTTTGCCTATTTTCTTTATTGTTGAGAAAAATAAATATTATTATTTAAAAAAAATGCTTTATAACGGTCTTTCATCAATTAAATATAATTATTTAATATATTTTTTTTAATGTTTAGCAATAAAAAAGTTAAATTTTCTAAATGTTTAAAAGGCGATCAAGCAAATTATGGGTGCAGGAAATTTATTTAAAACGATTTTTGCGCATAAGAGTAAATTGCAGTCGAGCGATCTTAAAATATCTGAGGAGGAAATAAAAAAGGATAAAGACCATGAAATAGACAGATTTGGCTCATTTTAATGAACTTGTAATACCTTTTTTATTAAGCCGCACACTTTTGCTTTTATTAATATATATCCAGAAGGATTAATTACAATAAAAAACATTTATAGATTTAACAAAACACCCAAAGCTTTTGGAATAACTTAAAAAATAAATTGTTAAAAAGTTGTAATAATAAAAAACTCGTGGTCAAATTTAAATAAAAGTACTTCTAGCTACAGTTATTTTGAAGTTTTTAATGTCTGCTTTTTTATAGCAATGCCCATATCTGTCTTACCTCAGAAAAACAAAAATCTAAGAAAATCTAAGAAAAAAAAAACAAAATGCAACAAACTGATTTTTCTAATCGGTTTTCTGCATTTATTTTGCAAACAAGAAGATTTTTTAATTTTGAAAGATATTTTTCTAAGAGAAAAATGTATTCTTTACAAAAAATCGTTCCACATATTTAAGCTAAAAATGCACAGATTTTGAGGCAATTTGATTTTTTTTAAATTATGATAAAATGATTTCGTTCTAAAAAAACGCAGGCCTAAATTTAGTAGCACTTTGTGATTTATTCAAATTTAAGAGCCAAGAACCATAATCAATCATAAAATTGCTCTTACAAATTTGTTCCTTATTGTCGCTTATTTTTCCTTATATTAAAGCGTTTCCAGCTTATTTTAAAATTACATCACTATGACCACGTTTATGTCCAGAACGTCGATCGGATGTATCTTTCATCTAATTCAAAACCTTTAACTTTTAATCCACAATCCTTTATAATACAAAAAAAAAAATTCTGATTTTGCTCTGATGAAATTTTGACTTTAAACGTATGATCTTTTTCTTCTTTTAATTCCCAAATACTTATGTTTTTGCGGATTTTCTGCTAGTTTCGGTACTTAATATTCTTTTTGCCAAACAAAGTAAAAAAACAGCTTAAAACAAAAAACAACAACTACAAAACAAAAACCTATCCTTAAAATCTTACCAAGTACATACATAGGTCATTGTTTTTGTCAGTGAATCTAAATCCTATTTACACCATCGTGTTTATCGTCGTACGATCGGCCCGAGAAAGTCCAATCCAACAAAACAAGTAGACTGACTTAACGGACATTATCGGATTAAAATATGAGCCCGAAATGTTTATACCGGTCATTTTAGCAGAAAATGAATAATGGAGTGAAGGGTACTATGGTCAGCAAATTATAAGTAGGATTGATTGTGAAAGGGGGAAGATCATTAATGTAAAGAAAAAACAGAGTTGGTACTAGTACTAAGCCCTGGCATTAATGTGGTAAAAGCTGGAAGAATGTCCACCGAGAATGGTTGATATACATGAATTGGAAAGAAAACTGGAGAGCCAAGAACAAAGCTTAGGTGGAAGATCATAGAAAGGCAGTTTGTTAAGGAGCTCATCATGCGAGACATGTTTAAAAGCTATGGATATGTTAAGAGCAACGATTTAGGATTTACCAAGGAACTCAGGGGAAAGAAATTCTGCTGTGGATCTTTTGGGGCGGAACCCTTCCTGTCTGTCATGTAAAATGTTGTGTTTTTTCAAATACTTTAAGATTTGGGAATAAATAAATTTTTTCATAACCTTACAAACAGTTAATAGATAAGATATAGATCTAAAGATAGAAGGGAGAGCTTTAGATCCTTTTTTGGGAACAGATTGGTTTTGTGCAGCTTTCCAGCTTCTCCGGAAAAATCTTTGTATCGTAAGAGATTTAAAAGAGGCGAGTTAGGAGTGACACCACTTTTACAAAAAAGCTTTCTTCTTTTGCCCACCGACGGGCTGGGATAAAGTTATTAGTTCTTTATAGGAATTTTTATAGTTTCTGCACCGAGGTTAGCCAATATAACTCCGCACTCCACCTTCCCCTTAGCGGCTTTCCTCCCTATGAAGCAACATGATTCATTCCTTTACAGTATACTTAAACAGACCTTGATTTTGTTCTTTTCTTTATCCCTAAAGTGCCCAGGCTCTGGAACCATCTGCCTATAGAAATCTCGCCTTTATTCCCAATGTGTCTAGATTGTGGAATCCTTTGCAGGTAGAGATCTTTGTTTTTCCTCCAAATCTTTTAATATATGTCTAGTGTCAATAAACTGCATCTACTTTATATTATGGCTTCTTGCAAGCAGCTAGGCCTAAGCTATAGTTAACTACTACATACAAGCGTATCCTCATTTTGGGCAAGTTTTTAATTGCATCGATGGATCGATCCAGCGCATTAAATTACCACTGGAGAGTCCGATGGATTCCATTAAAGCGTTTTTATAAAATACTTGAGCAAAAAAAATATTAATAAATACGGAAGAGAAACACAACAATCAGCTAAGCATTGACAGTTTCAGAACAAACAGCGGGCTTTTTTAAACATTTCGTTTTAATTTGTTTCAGCGCATAAATTCAGCGTACTTTTTATCGATGGAATAAAGAACTTGCCCTTTTTCTGTGCACAAGTAATAATAATGAATGCCTAAAGTCCATACCTGTTCCATGCTTAACACGCAAATCATATTTATGTAAGAGAGATAGGCGAATTATTATGACGGATCGACGTGGAATATGCCCTGAGGTCACGACAAAAAAGTGATATAATTAAAAACGGTTGATTACGAAAGTGTTTTTCTTTAATACTATTATATAATGTTATATTATTTTGGACGATGTAACATTATTTTTATTTGATTAGATATAATAAAGTCATGCAATAAAATTCTTAAATAATAAAGGTGTTTTGAATTTAAGGTTACAAAATAGGTAATCATTAGTTAGGAGTTCATAAACCTAATTGATATTGGATAAGATTAAATTCAAAAATTTTAAACTAAAGTATGCCAATTTAATTACGTGTTATCTTATCAAATATTTTGTGATTCCTTCATGTTGCTTTTGATGCTGTGTTAGAGTAGCTCTTTTAAGGTAAATTTTATAATTATGACAACAGCTTTTCCATGCACCTTAAAGACTTTAACTTTCATTACCGAGCCTTTTAAACCCCAGCCTGCATACAACTTCAAGGGTAGAACATTTTCTTCTCCAAACCTTCTCTGGAAAATGTGTCTACATTATCATTTTCTAGATGACATTCAGGACCTGGGACTTATGACTGTATCCTGGAGTCAAGTTTTATTTTTTCCTGTATATTCAAAAGTCACAATTAAATTGTGTGTGTGCGCAAAGTGATACTTTTCCGCACGTCAAAGCAGTTAGACGAACGACGCGAAGCGAAGTTCGGCTAAGCTTTAAGTGCGGAAAACTCACTTTGCGCAAGTATTAGGAACAATACTTTTTCTACTTGCAAATACTTTTTCTACGAGCGTTTTATTAAAGAATATGATTATTAGAAATATACTAATATTTCAGTAAAAATTAAAAATCCAAAGTAAATATATTAAATTTTTATTTTAACTGATTATACAAAAAAAACTATTATTAATTATTATTAACAATATTAATGTTAAACGTACAATTAGTTGCATGTTGAAGGTTTATGACCGATTTCAAATAATTTCTTAGGAACGTCGATGATGGTTCGCTGCTTGATATTAAGACGAAATCTTGTGTTTTAGCTGATTGAACAGCGTCTGTGGGACAGGACATTTCATCTGGCTTCTTGAGAGTTTTTGGCTTGTTGCAGTTTAAATTTTTTTTACTTAACCCCTTTTTGTAGTCTGTTGATTCTTCAATGTATCCCTCGGCTACCGTTGTCGATTTCCAACCGCCTAACCGCCTAACCGCTTTATATTTATGAGTCCTTTTCCGGAATTTGCAAGTAACGTTGCAGAAGATCGCCGGAAGCTGTGGCCGGAATATAGCTCTGGATTCGGCAACTTTAAAAATGCTGCTATCTCGGAAGGCATCTTCCCAAATGTATTAATCCCAACGCATTGTTGTGTGCAAATTCCCTATTTAAAGTATACAAAAAACCGTTGATGTGTTGTCGGTGGCCGTAATGCTGTATACTTTCGATATAAGAACAAATACTTTCCGTCGTTGATCTCTTCAGACAGGACGAAAGTACGTGAGGTATAGTTTTTTGCGTCCGGAATCTTCACAACAATTAGGTTGCCTTTGTCCTCGATGTCGGATGTTTTCATTTTTGCGAGTTCTTCTCGTCTGCAGGCGCCATCAAGTCCGAAAATGGTCGCAATTTTTATCAAAAGATATATTTTATCAGGTGCTTCATTAATAAATGTAGAATTTTCTTCTTTTAAAAAAATCCTTGACTTTTTTGGCCAAAAGCCTACATTTTGTTTCTCAATAAATACTGCTTACTTAATAAAAAATTGCCGGTATCTACATTTTTCTTGATCTTTAAAACACTTTTCAGCATGGAGTATTTACCATTAAATATTTGGACTAAATCCCATTAAGTTTAATTTGAGAAATATAGCTAAAAGTACTTCCTTTTCAAAGTTCTAACAGCGTTTTTCTTACACCATGTTTCAATGAATATATGATTTACAATCAGACATTTTCTTTTGATTTTGCTGACAGATTGCTCTGTTGTCCCAAGAACTTTGCACAAATGAATTTCAATACAAACAAGCATTTTTAATGAAAAGGCGTCATAGTATCTTTTTTTAATTAAATAAAAATCCGACAAAAATAATTATTTAAAATGAGTAGTTTCGATGAGGAGCTACCAGATTCTATCCTGGATGCAGCAAATACTGTAAGTTTTAATTTATTACCAGCAAAATTTCGTGAACAATATGAGAATCAATATAGTCATTTCGAAAACTGGTGCTCGAGCAAGGGGACAAAAAGTATTAAAGAAGAAGTGTTCTTGGCCTATTTTGCGGATTTGCAAAAAACATATAAACCTAATACTTTATGGAGTAAGTACTCTATGTTAAAATGTGTCCTCAAAGTAAAAAGGAACCTTGATTTAAGTTCATATTTCAAGCTAACATCACTACTTAAACACCAAAACGTGGGATACCGGCCAAAAAAATCAAAAACTTTTAGCAAGAAGAAGTTTCAAGATTCATGAAAGAAGCACCTGATAATATTTACCTTCTAGTAAAAGTTGCTACAATTTTTGGATTAGCCGGTGCTTGTAGGAGAGATGAACTTACAAAATAATGATTGATTACATACAGGATAATGAAAATTTGATAGTGGTGAAAATTCCTGACAGTAAAAAATAACACTTTCAGAATATTTGTAGTGTCCGATGAAACAAATAACGGACTTTATTTGCACTTGTACCGTAAATATGCAAATTTCGAAAACCACATACCCCACACAGACGTTTTTTTGTCCAGTATAAACAAGGAGCATGCAGTACGCAATGTGTGGGAATAAATTTAATAGGTAAAATGCCTTCAGAAATTGCTGCATACCTAAAATTAAAAAATCCAGAAGAGTACACTGGACATAGTTTTCGTCGATCCTCTGCGACTATGTTAGCGGATTCTGGAGAAGGAATTACCAATGTCAAGCGACTTGGGGGCTGGAAATCAACGGCTGTAGCTGAGAGCTACATTGATGAATCCACAAATCAGAAAAAGGAAATGCCAATAAAATATTGACCATGAACAACTCCCTCCTGAGCTAAGTCAACCTTCATCAAGCCGTACCATAAGCGCTTCCATAAGCCACCCGCTAAATGAAATTACAGGTTCTGCAATTAATTTACAATATGCGAATAACAGTTCTTTTGTTGTAAATGTTATCAACAAATTATTCCCATTTATAAATATGTTGTAATAGTTCTTTCAGATTAAACATAAATTAAAAATAATCATTGCTTTAATATTGGTATTATCTGACGCTCTAGGAAAATTTTGTTCTAACGCTTGCGCAAAGATACTTTTTCCGCACGCGAATGCCGTTGCCCGAAGGACGCGAAGCGGAGTTCGGGCAGGCAGTCCGAAAAGTCACTTTGCGCACTTGTTAGGAAAATAACTATTTCAAAATTGGCATCTTAAACATTCTAAACAGGATGACGGCTGTCAAATTTAACATTTGTGTCATAGAGAAGTTTTGATTTTTATTATTATTATTTTTTTGAATCTTGAAATTTAAACGTGGGGGTCGATTCGCAAAAGTAGAAAACCCCTTATCCCAAATTTTTAGCAAATAATGAAGAAACATTATTAATGTAAATAAGATAGGGTTTAATTTCTAAGTAAAATTTTGTTATTTAATATCTCGCAAGTGACAAGAAAGAAAAAATTAAATTGGGCAGTTATGTAAAATTTGTTTTTCCCTTAAAAATACTTTTTAAAAAGGGAAATTCTTCGGGCTCAAAAAGGAAATCCAAGCTTTTAAGAAGCTGCTAACGCTATGAATGTAATGTGTTGATGCCAGTTAAGGTGGTTATTAGTATTATTATTTTAAATTTTTAATATACTTTCTAATTTCAGCTAAGTTTTTAGAAGTGTGAGTCTAAAAACCTAAAGTGTAGAATATATTATTATATTGATTTAGTTTTGGTTATTTACGCTACATAAAATACATTTTTAATATCACAGCAACTGACATTAACAGTAGACCACGCCATTTCAGGTTGGTAAAATCGCTCTCTACTTGTAAAAATTTTAACTAAGCCGATTGGGGTTGTGAGCCTTTAGATACAATTTTAACAATTGTTTATTAAAAACTTATAAAAGGTGGATCTTTTGGGACTAGGGATTTATTTTCAAATTATATCATTTTTTTAATAACCATGAAGGCTAAAATTTAGCAAGGATAAATAAAAACTACCAACGGTTTAATTTTTTGCTTGTGTATAGTTTGAAAATATGTCGTGTATTGTTGTGGTAAACTCACTAATCAAAAAATGTTATTGGGAGATAAGACTTCTTCGTTCTCGGTTTCAGGATGTATACTTGTGTACGCACAGAAATGATTGACTTCTACGATCTAGCAAATTAATTTAAAAAATACTTTTAAAACCTTGTAAAAAAATATTTAATGTTTGGTTGATGAATAAGTTATCTTTTTTAAGATCCAATTTTTTTTTATGATTTTGTTTATAAGTAGTTACAATAAAAAGCATATAACAGTAATATTAAAATGTGTCCTTGGGAAAAAATAATAGGTAAGCATTTAAGTAAAATAAGCGTTTGGTCATACGTAGATGATAAAATTAAATAAGCCCATTTTTATTCTATTATTTGTCAAATACAAATGAATTAGTAACTTATTCTTTTGTTAAAGAACTTTGGTCGATAACTTATCTATTAATTTATTAATCTCTTTTTTAAATGTGCTTTACTACAGGCTTTGCTACACCTTTACATTAAGTTTATTCATTCTATTTTTTGGATTGTTTCTATATTTTTACTTTAATTTCGTTTTCTACATAGGAGTTTATATAAACTAATGGTTTAAAAATAAAATAAAATAAATGTTTTAGTTGACTTAACTGGCCTTGATGCAGAATTTCTACATCTTTGTTTAGTACCTATTGGCACCGTGATTTGCAGAATTTGTCAGTGAATTCCTGTTAACCATCAAACCTAATTTATCGTTCAGGAGTGAAACCCCTATAAATAAAAACGCTGTTAACGAATCGCAATGTAACATAATTTAGAAAAAAGAACACATGGATCCCATTTATCATGGTTTATTCGTTTATAATTTTTAAATTTTGTTACGGTTAAGCCGAGCTTTATAAATATCTCCTTCGTTCTTTGTCTTAATAAGCTCACATTATATAAGGAAGCATTGGGTTTTTATTATTTAAATTTTAAACCAAAACCGGAGAACAACGAACTCAAGGACTAGAATTAACGCAACGCCAGAGCTGGGATTCTGTAAAAATAGAAGGAAAGAGAATGTCAAAATAAGGATCATATGTCCTTGTTGTCCCTAAATGTAACTCATAAGTTTGTCACTGCTTCGAAAGAGATAGAGAAAAGGAATGTACAAAAATTTACTTACAGAATCGGGCCCCAGTTTGTAGGCAGGGTGTTTGGTATAGTGATCTGATTGTTTTTGTTTTGGAAAAACGTAAACAAATTGCCAGATCTCAAAAACCAAAATCAGGAAATTACCTTGAAAATGTAATAAAATTATTTAAAAATATTGGTTTTTGTGTTAATATAGGCAACATCGATTTAAATATAAACATTTATTAATATGACAGTTCCAAGCACCGACAACAAGCTTATTTTGGACAGCTGCTGCATTCGTTTAATAAAAAATTATAGTAAATCAGGTGCTGTACGGCACTTCGATGTCATTTTATCTCTTTCTAGTAGGTTGTATTATTCAATAACACGTTTTGTAAACTGACTTGATCAACAGCAACCGAATTGAGCACCTAAAGTAAATGTCATATCTGTCTGTCACTTCAGATAATAAACAAAAATAGTTTTCCGGCTTTAAAAATAATTTTTAACAATAAAGAATCATCGATTTATAAAAATGTAATTTATAGTGCAATACCATAAACATTGAAAAAGTTATTATTTCCTGAGTTATGTTATTCAGTGTCTTTAATCAATATTGCCGTGCAGTGTGTTTACAAGAACTATCCCTCCTTGCCACCCTGAATATACTAATACCAAACAAGGTTTGTTTACTTTATTTCTATCCAATAATTCGTTGCCGGAGAAGCACTTTAATGTAAATTTAATTTTAACTTTAATCTAAAATTTTGTTGTTTTATACGTTTTACCATCTGACATAAGGAAAATTTCAAGTATCCTCAAATAAGCTAGAAAAAAGCCGAGTCTTCCCGCACTATTTTTCGAATATTAAATTCGATTTATGAGACTAGCAAAACGCGTTTCTAACCAAAATTTTCGAAACGAATTCAGGAGAGTACCATCTGACCCAAATATTTTTAAGCTTACTTTAAATTAAAATTCTACCCCCTATATTAATTATAAAATTATTTGTCAAAAACATCAATGTCTAAAATGACACCTCTAAGCAATGGGGCGTTAGACATCTAAAAACTTAATTTTCCCCATCTAAATTTTTAGTAAAATGGCGGAATCTACAAAAAGTGTACCTGAACTTAAAGCAAAGATTAGTGAACATTTTGGGGAAGTTAACGAAACTGTTGCTCAAACTTCGATAGATCTAAAATTTCTCACAAAAAACATCGTGGAAGAAAAAACTAGTGCTTTTGAGGCATTTAAAGAACAGACTGCTAATGACTTTAAAGATATGCAAAAAAATTATGATGTTAAGGAGGAGAAGTTTCTTAATTTGCTCAGAACTCCGTACACTAAAAATGTTCAAAGCAATTCTGAAATAGTCGCTGCTGAATACGAAAACATTCTGCTAGAAAATATTGAAAAACTAAAAGAAATAACCAAAGAAGATTTTTCTTTAGCAAATAAAAATACTCAAACACTTGTAGAGGAAGCCAAAAAAAAGTTAAATGCTGTTTTGACTCAAGCTTTTAGTGTTCAGGAATCAAAAAAAGACTTTGCGAAAACGACGGAAACAATATTTCTAAACATAAATGAAAAAATTAGAGAAGATCTAAATATACGTAACCGTAAACTTAATAGAACTAAAAGTACTTTACAACCAGATTTATCCAGTGTTTTCGTAAATCCCATAACTAAGCCTCCTGAAGAAATAGAGGCAGAAAATTTACTTCAAAAGCTTCTTGAAGACGAACTATTAGAATATAGCGAGTATTTTAAAAAGGACTTTCAAACAATGGATCAAAATTTTAACAAACAAGTAGAAGAAACAAAAAACAAATTAGGTAATACCATTCAGTCTGTATTGCCAAAAGAAAAACCAAATTTCCCAGTAATTCAAATAAAAGAAAATACAAGCCTTCCCAATATGCCTACGACAAGCACAGTGCAGGAGAATATCAACGATTTTTTAAACAAAGCTAAAGATGATTTACATAAAGCACACGAAAATATGCAAAGTGATGTAATTTCAAACAGAACCAAAATTAATGAAAATGTCACAAAGTACGCTAATAAAATTTTTGGCAGGCAGTTTTTTAGTCTTGACGATGATGAAGATTAAATATGTAGGTACATATGTTGATAATTAATCGTAAGAAATATGCTTTTAAACAAAGTAATGCCAAACAAAAAAGAAATAGCTACTTCTCAAAAATACATTGTCATTTAGGTAACGGTTTTTTTTATTTATAATATTTTAATTTGGTATTTAGGACTATTACTTTAGTATAAGACGGCAATATTATTTCCGTAATCAACTATTATATTATATTTTTTAAATTATTAAAAATCTTATTGTAGATACGGTTGTGGCGTATTTATGTACCAAAAAATCTTCTTTGGATACTTGTCAGATAGGACCGCGGTCCTAAAACCAGGGTCT
>JAHBCN010013215.1:0-25021 GCA_019359885.1 Listronotus oregonensis | reverse complement strand
ACCCACCCGAGAGAGTTTCATAAGCCTAGTGGAACGTGGGCTTTTTATAACAATTTACAAGTGGTGCCCAACGCCCTATTTTCCAACCAATTACAGTTAATATATATAATATTCCAAATTATTTAATTTCTTATAACTAATAAAATTTGATTTATATCGTCAGAGGCAATTTACTAAAAATAGATATGAATTTACATTAATCAAAAAAAAAAACAACTTAAAATAATTAAATAGCTGACGATAGATCTCTCCCTGCCTAACCCCACTATGATTTATGCTGTCTGATACTTGCTAATTCATAAAATTTTACACGAGTTGAAGATAAAATAAAGAGAAATTTAGATAAAATTCAGTCAGAAGTGGAGAAATGCTCGGTACCGTTACACAAATCAAGATATGGTAAGTTTTCCTCAAACGAGATTTAAATTATTAAAAATAAAAAATAGACATAAATAATATCGAAAATTTAATAGGAAAATGGAAAACTTACCATACTGTACTTAACTTGTTGATGCACTAGAGCATGTCTCCTCAAAACTGCTTCAAATTTAACTTTCGTCCAGGACTCGTTGTTTCGTTTATCTGGTCTCTCTTGGTTAGATTTCTCTAATTTACCCTTTCCTAAAATCATAATTGATCGGCAGAAACTGATTTTTAAATAGATGATTCGTGTGATATTCTTTGCAATATTCTAGTGAGTTTATCTTTGACGAAATTGGTAAATTTTCATAAAATTTAGATCAGTTCCCAAAAATATTTATTGTGATAGAAAGATTGAAGTTTGTTTGTTCTATTCTAATTATAAAATTGTTAAAAGTTGCACGATGACTTGGATTAAACGAGAATTTACCCAGAAAGGTTAAGCTGTTAAAACGTGTTTTGAGGTTATTTTCTTTCAAAGGTATTCCAAAAACATAATACAAACCCTGAATCACAGTTTGTAATTCATAATAATTTAGAATAATCTAAAATCAAGTAACATTTACATAAAACGAAATAAGTTTTATAAATGAATATCAAATAGTAATAGCAAAAATCAGACAACTTACCAAGTTGGGAAGCAAGAACGAGATGATCCCTTTATTATTTATTAGTACCCAAGTAAGCTATCATATCCCCCACCATATTCTTATATGTGGTGTCTAGCGGCTGAACTTCGTATTATATTTCTTCCTAAATATTTTCACCGGCGCATGCACCAAAATATTTTATAAATATCCCAACTTATTAATTAATAATTAGTAGTTAGGATTACAAGAAAAACCTCTAACGAAATATATTTCTTATATTTCGTTACAGAACAAATCAGAAGTAATACCATTACTTAAGACACACAGAGCTTAACATTTTTTTAAATAAAAGATGCAAAAACTACTTCACTTCATTGGATCCAATGTTTAAAACATGTTTTTTCGACAATAATTTATCGCAAAAAACCTATACAGATTTAAAAAATGAATACAAATCAATACAAAACAACAAACCTGATGGAAAGTAAATAGCTCCGATGTGAGTGAATCAAACTGTTTTTTTTGTAACTTTTTCCAGTAAAACATTTAAACCATAATATGAAAAATAGCAGCTCAAAAAATAATCCTTTATTCTAAACTTTTAGTAGAACAAGAGTCTAGCAGTGTTTAAAAGATTACTGATCGGAAAACGCTATTCCAATAGAAACCAATACTTCACACCTACCCCGGGCTACCACCAGCCCCAACCCTCCCCGGTTGCTCTCCATTCGCAATGCCGGAAAAGGCAATCGCGAATGTACATTTGTTATGAATCGCTTGTACATATTTCTATTGTAAATAGAGTATATAGTAGATTGTTAAGATTATGAAGTATTGTATTTAAATGTAGAATGAATAAAGCTCTTTGAAAGTAAAAGTAAGATGTGAGTGACGATGATGATGCTCCTCTAGCAAAAACTGCTAAGAAATTAAAGGAAGTAAACCAATACAATGTGCCTGACTTCATTCCTCACAGTTTGTTTTGGATACCTTTGAGGAATTTACCAGTACTAGCCAAAATTTTAAAAAATGAAGATCCTTTGATTTGGTGGTTAAATAAAAAAACATGATTCCATTTTTATATAAATGTGCTATAATAGCATCCCCACCAAGTAGTGTGGCTAGTGAACAGCTGTTCCCATCAGCTGGGAAGATATATGAAAGCGCAAGAAATCGTCTAAGGCCAGAAAGAGCAGAGAATTTAATTTTGTTGCATCATAACCAACCAAAACTTAACTCTAAATAATAAATCTAACTGTTAATTTTTTTTAGTTAAGCTTTTTCCACTTTTATTTATTTATTTTTTTTTATTTTTGAAATAAAAATATATTTATGTCGTTTTTTGTTTAGTAATTTTGTATTAAATTCTTTAAAAAATCCTTATCGTTTAAACTTCCTCTTATTGATATTGCACTTTACTTATCTGCCAATACCAATATCGGCCCAAAAGGAATGCTGATTTTTCATAACAAAATGCATGTTTTAAAATTGTTTTTTACAAATAACTTCAAGACAATACGTTTTTCCAAAAAAAAATGTTTTTACCAAAATGAAAGCTAATAAAAGAACAAAAAGATTAAAAAAAGATTTTAGGTTGAATCTAAAGCGACTTATAGCTACTTAAAGGTGTCATTTTTTGTGAGTACTTAAACTCAAGTACTCGTGGTTAAATAACGAGAAACCCAGCGGCGTAGCGTGGGTTAGGGGCGTCCGGGGCGGAGAGAAAGCTTGCCGCCTCTACAGAATCAAAATTTAAAATTTATACGTGAGAATAAAAAATAATAATAAAAAAACAGTTTCATAAGTTAGTTATAAATGATTTATTATGCTACTTGACATGACATAGTATCTTAGTATCTAATACTATATAAGAACATACTCAGATATTAATTTTACGGGCTTTCCAGGCAGCGAAATATGCCGATGACAATATTGCCAAATTAGTTAACTTCAACGAACTTATAGTATTACCTAAGTAATTCTTGAATAATTTTAATTTAGAAAAGCCACGTTCACAGTTAGCTACAGTGATATCTACTGTTAAAAATATCCTCAAAATTATAGCAATATTGGGAACAGAAGTACCCAAACTATACTATTGTACAAAGTGGAGAAGTTTAAGTGAAACCTTAGTCAAAATTTTTGCTTCTCTCTTTGACGCAGGGACGAAATTTTGAAGTTTCGCGTTCTCGCTGAAATTGGTCTATACCAATATCATCTGGTGCTTGGTCCAGTTTGCAAATGTATCCAGAGTTCAATGGGTTTGATGGCGTTAAAAAAGAAAACTTCGCGTCCAGATCATGCAGCTTTTGAAATCTTGTTTTGATTTTCTGGATAATTCTGTCTACAAAAGTAAACATTTCACGCTGCAGTTCAGTGCAGATTTTTTGGATGATGCCAATATAGCTATTATTAGCATAATGTATTTTATTAATGTTACTTAGTTATGCGTTATTATTAAAAAAAACTGAAACTACGATGTTTATTATTTACCCAAGTAATTAGAAGGTTTGACAAATTATATCCTTTATGGCGGACTTTATTTAAATTTGGTTTCTGACATGGCGTACTACACCATAACTAATTGTATACAAAATTACATTCTCTATCGAATTAATGCAACAAATATACTGTGTTGCATTTTAAAAAAGTATATTTTTATGAAATAACTCGTAAATCTGATGTTTATTTGTTTTTCTATTATCGTCATTGTAATCAGCGTAAAAATGTACACAACTTTGCTAATTTAATCTGACTTGTATCTCGTATAATAAAAAAGTTAGCAATAGTGCCGACTTAATTTTGAACACGGTGTATGTATACGTATGTATATGTTTCCTTTCTTTGGTTGTACTTTTTGAAGTATTTTATTCCGTAATTAATAGAATAAAAAAAATTATGCAAGGAGCCCACCGTAGCCCTGTACCTCGCAGCTATGTCAAGATAGCCTTGCTCTCGAACTATCTATTTATTTCCGTTATGAATGCGTTTGTGTCTGGTCAGTTTCGATTTCTGAATCGTCTCGTACCCGCACTTGTCGCATTTATGCATGAGAACCTCGTCTCGACTCTTGTGACGTAGAAGATGAGATTGTAAACTGTCCTTACGGAAAGTGACGTACGCGCACTCAGGGCATTTTAGAGTCTTAGCCGCGTCGTACGTGAGCTCGCTCGTTTGCCGCGCGTGCGTAAACATGTGCCGGTCCAAATTACACTTCTGCAAAGCGCTGTAGTCGCATATGTCGCATCTGTGCACCCTCACGTCATCGCCTTGTTTGTGTCGCAAAAGATGACGTCGCAAGCTAACCTTATGGACCGTTTTGAAGCTGCACTCTGGGCATTTCAGAGTGAACCCTTCATGATTATTTTTATTATGGCGTTGGACATGTGCATCCAACTTCTGTTTTTCATAAGTTATATAATTACAGTAAAAACAGTTGTACGGTGGAATATTATCGTGGACCTCAACGTGTCGTTTCATGTCCCCTTCCAAACACGTTTGGTAAGTACACTTATTGCATTTGTACGTTTCACCGTCTCGATGGGAATTTCTGTGGCACTTTACATGTTGAATTAAATCTCTTTTCAATCGCGTTTCATAGCCGCAATCGTTGCACGTTAACACTTCATGATGGTTTTTTAGTGCATCTTCAGGGCTTGTTTCATATTTATGTGTCTTTCCGACATATCCTTTATGACTATCTGTGTAAAGTTTCATTTGATAAGCACTCTTATGAACGATGATCACGTGTCTTTTAAGTGTCTTGGCTGTTTTCGCTTGATAATCACATTCAGAGCAGTGATAAAGGGGTGACCTCGGTTTTCGCGATCTGTTAGGTCGGCTGCTGGATTTATCTGCTTGAGCTTCAGAGATGGATAAACTAAAATAAACATAACTTAGTTTATAAATATTTGTAGTATCTTAAGTTTAACAGAAAACCACCAGTGCTATTTTTTGAAAACTGATGTGTAGAACAAAAAAAAAACAAAATCTCTGCAAAAGGTAGCTTTTCTCTGTTTCTATATAAAACCTACAAAAAATATCCATATTGGGCATTTTAATATTAAAATTAGCATACTTGGAAAACCTTTAGAATTATAGAAATAAAAGGACCTTGACGCATAAGGGGGTTAATCGGCCTTTTCACTTTTTGAAACCTCACCCAGGTAGGCTTGTTGATAATAAAAAGACGTACTTTTTCCTTTTTCCTGAAGATCTTTCATTTTTTTCTAATATTTTAGCTGCATAAAAAGATTTTTTAGTTTTGCTTACGCCAAATTAAAGGTCTTAAAGGGCGGATGATACCCATTTTTTTTTTTTTTTTGTTGGGAATTCGATTTTTTTTAGGCTTTAAAAATTTTAAATATTTTTTTAACAAATTCCATTGACCCACGTTATGATAAAAAAAAGTATATGGAGTGTCCCAAAAGTAATGGGACACGGAACAACAGCCAACTTAGGTAGAAATAATGCAATTTACATAAACTTGCCTTATCCCAAAGTTGATAATAACTAAGATACAGGGTGTTAAACTTTAAATATTGTTTTCGTTTTTTCTTAAAATATTTTTTTAACTAAATGACATAGCGATACAAAATTTGGGATTTGGGGGTTTTTTGAGAAGAGAAATTTTAATTCGTCCATGCTTTTGATGTTGCTAGTAGAGGGCGCCAGCTACTAGCAACATCAACATCAACTCACTAGAGTTTTCCTTTAGCCTGGGCACTCTCACAACCATATTTCAAGCGGAGGTATTTGCTATTGAGATGTGTGCTAGATCGCTGGTTAATCGGCACTGCACACGTAAAACAATTAAAATATTCTCCGATAGTCAAGCAGCTCTTAAGGCTCTTGAATTCAGCCGGTGCAATTCGAAAACCGTCTGGAATTGCAAGGATGCGCTGACCAAACTGGGTCAAAACAATAAGGTTACACTACTGTGGATACCTGGACACACTGGCCTAGAGGGTAATGAATGGGCCGGAACCGGTCATCGGTATATCTTATGGAACGGCCAAGCAGTTCATATCAGCTTGGACACAAAGAGAAAATCTTCGGTACTGGCATGGACACTCGAAGGCCTTTATAAGCCCACCGAACCAACAGTGTACTGTCAAACTACTGGAGCAATCAAGGGTACACCTTAAAACTCTAGTGGGACTGTACACGGGACACTGCAGATTAAAATACCACATGCACAAGATCGGCCTAGCGGAAGACGCCGAATGCCGCTAGTGCATGGAGGGGGGTCAATCGGCAGAACACATACTGTGTTCGTGTCCAGCAATGGCACGACTAAGATTCACAATCCTCGGCAATGACACCTTGTTGCCGGGGGAGGTGGAAGATCTCTCTCTCAACAGGATCATCAGATTTATTAGGAGTCTGGACCTGGTGGGAGAAATATAAAAAGGAGCCACAATAGACCGATCGGTCGCGGTGGAAGGGTGTTATACCCACTCACTTTAAACCTACCTACCTACCTACCTACCCCACTTGTTTTAGATGGCATAACTTTTTTTAAGCTTAGTATGTTCTGCTACGGCGGATTTGTTTGTCTTCCCCAATCAAAGAATGCCTTCCATCGGCCAAAGACATACTCGATCCACTTTCATCTTCAGGAATTTATCGCATTCCGTGCACATGTGGAAGCGTGGACATAGGAAATACAAAACAACACCAGGATTAAAGAGCATAAAGCCAACTGTCGTCTGGGGCAGACAGACAAATCCGTCGTAGCAAAAAATACCCTTACAACGGACCATCGAATAAAGTTTGAAGAGACCCAACTACTCGCGACCACATCGGCATACCACTCCCGACTCTACAGAGAAGCTATAGAAATAGAAAAGCCTAGCAACAACAACTTTAATAAGAAAGAGGAAGCAGTTAAGATCAACAAAACATGGATCCCCATAATTAAGGGTGCTAGAATTGCACCCTTTACGAACAAAACCGACGGGAACCGATTGGAAATGAAAGTAATCGAAGCCCCGCCCACTGCCTCCCCAACGTATAAATACGAGCTACGACCGCGCAAAGCCCAGTAGTTCGCATACTGTCAACCAGGAAGCAACTTCTGAAGATGCCAACCGCTAGTGTTGGCGAAACGTCAAGTCAACCAGACAATCGACGCCGGCCTAACAGCCCAAAAACCTTTGAAACATAAAGAATTATTACGAAAAAAAAATTAAAAGTTTGACACCCTGTATCTTAGTTATTAACTTTGGGATAAGGCAAGTTTACGTAAATTGCATTATTTCGACCTAAGAAATCTGCTATTGCTCTGTGTCCCATTACTTTTGTGAAACCACAGTGTAAATATGTGATGTGTCTCGACTAGATCTAGCATCATGAATTTTGTGATAACTATTGAAAGGGTGATAGGAGGTCAAACATTCAAAATCTATTTTTTTTTCGCTACTTTTTAATATTTTTTTAGAAAAACTTTCAATTTAATTTTTTTCACGAGAAATAATTTTTTATATATTAACATATTAAATCTTATTCGTTATTACATGTAAATAAATAAGATATATAATCTTATAAATACCAAATAACAATATTCTAAAATTAAATAAATAACTTAATCTATATTTAAACATTATAAACTTCATCAAGTCCTAGGTCTTCCTGGATTGTTCCTAGGACCGATGCTGCATTACCCCGTTGCACAGCTAAACCAATTCTTTGGATGATGAAACTTCGAGATTTTTTGCATTGTATTTTTTTGCAAATTTCATTAATAAAACCCTTAGCCTCATCACCCAAAGGACCAAAAGTTTCAACAGCAAAAGGAATGAAGATAAAGCGTTCTTCAAGCTCTTTATATTTCAGATGTTTTTTATTCTCGGCAATACGAGCAGCCGCACCTACAAAATTAGAAGTTTGTCCAGATAGGATTTTGCAAGTGTATGGCTGCAAGTAGCGTCCCAAAGTAATTGTTTTCCATATTTCCAGGGAATTAAGGTCATTCCATCTACCCGTTTTCCATCGCTTCTGCAAACTCCAAGAGGCTCTAATACAGAAGGATTTTCAGCTAAAATCAGAGTTCTTTTGATAATGTCATTTATCTGACTGTGTCTAGAAGAACGCCCTGCGCTTTTTTTGCAGCTTAACCCATGTAGGCCATAAATATCAGCATTTTCGCCGCAAACGCAGGTGTGCTCTCCACACACAGGCAGACCAAGTCTGAGAGCGATGGAAATATGGAATGTTTTGTTGTCTAACAAATTTCCCAAGGACGAAGATGGAAGTGCGTTAATCCAAGCATTACTTTCAGGGGCCTGAAGAGCAAGTAGACGTGCCTTATCTTCACTTGTCTGGCACATGTTTGTAATATATTTGTGACGAGCTTGGCAAATTAAAAAGTCAAAATCTTTCTGTTTTTTTGGTAATTCTTGTGGTTGATTTTGAAGATTGCAAACAGATAACCATCTTACAAAACAATTGCTGAAATCATTATCTACTGTCGCAAGAATATAGGAAGGTAAAATTTTGGAAAGTAAACCTGACACGTCATTGATTGAACCTAAAAAGGCAGAAATAGACAGGGTGGATGTATCTTATTCCAAGACCTCCAAATTTTACTGGAAGAGTGCTTTGTAACCAAGAATTTAATTTAATATCACAATTTGTTATGTCTTGAACTAAACTTTGTAATACATTATCAAAATTACAAAGTAATTCTGGAGATTTCCAACAAGGTGAACATCTTAACAAATAAGACATTCGAGGTATGGCAAAGGAATATTTTAGTAAATAATAGGAAATATGTGAGTCTATAAATTTTAATTTGGTGCTAAGAGATTTTAAAAATTCTGTCTTTTTATTAATTGAGTATTCAATTTCATTTGACGAAAAAGCACTTCCTAATAAATTAAAATTTGAAATGGGAATTACTGACAGATTAGGAACAACACTTAAAAAAAAAACCTATGTGCTTTTAATAAAAAAGATGGAGGTATTCGACCAATAGCAGTAGGAATATGTTTTCGACGTTTAGCTTCTAAGGTAATATGCTCTCGTATTTATGAAAAGCTAGGAAACCTTTTTCGCCCATATCAACTTGGCTTTGGAACAAAATGCGGAGCAGAAGCAGCAATACATGCAATAGTCGTTTTCTTCTTTATCCTCACGAATCAGATAAAGTTATTTTAAAAATAGATTATCAAAACGCTTTTAATATGGTTAATAGAAAAACAATTTTATCACGAGTAAGCGAATATCTTCCAGAATTTTTACCATTTATAGCCCAATGTTATGATAATCCGAGTTTACTTTCTTACGGTGATCAACATATTTTTTCTCAAAGAGGTGTCCAACAAGGAGATCCTCTTGGACCAGCTCTTTTTAGTTTAGCAATTCATCCACTTATTTTATCATTAAATACAGAAATAAATCTTTGGTATCTAGATGACGGTACACTTGCTGGAAACCCAAAATCGGTTTTAGATAATTTTCATAAAATAATCAAAGGAAGTAAAGATTTGGGTTTAAATTTAAATTTTGATAAGTGTGAATTAACTGTTTTATCTAAAGATCATTCCAATATACTATCAAATTTTTCAATTTAATTATTATTTTTTAATTTTTCTGAAGAATAGAAGTTTTAAATAACTTTTAATTAAAAAGATTTAAGATGAACTGGTAAAGACGATTTTTTTTTAAAGGACCTTGCAATTTTCGATGGAAAATGGGTTTCGGCCAATTGTTTTCATGCGTTGCAGAGTGATAGTTCTTAACACGTCGATCAAAAGTCTCCACGAGCACAAAATCCGAAAACCCTTCCAAACCTGGAAATTTTTTTTATGGAAAATGGGTTTCGGAAAATTGTTTTCAAACTTTGCATAGCGATGGTTCGCAAGACATTAATCAAAAGTCTTTTCGGGCACAAAACCCAAAAACCTTACCCAAAATCACCCTTAGAGATTACTGGGGATGATTTTGACTGATAGTTTTGTCAATTGCTCTACGGAATTTTTCGAAACTTCATATGGCAAGGCCTCGGGGAAAGAAGTGTGAAGTGGGTATCCAATTATTGGGATTGCAGGGTAACATGTGGATCTACAACAGGCCAAGAAATGGAATCTCTGATAAAATGGCTTCGCCACCAGTCAACAGGGAAGCAAACATTAGTAGCTGATGAGATTGGAATTTAAAGTCGAGGGAAAAGGTATTGGGGGAGAGTCAAATACCCCGTAAGAAATCCAGATATAGGAGATATCAGGCTGTAGCTCTGTATCTATTAAAGTGGCTACAATTCGACAACACTCTCAAAAAATTCTGCAGAGCAATTGACCAAACTATCAATCAAAAAGTGACTTTTGAGGAAAATTTTGGGGGATTGGGAGGGTTTTCGGGTTTTGTACCCGTGAAGACTTTTGATTATCGTGTTAAGAACTATCACTATGCAAAGTTTGAAAACAATTGGTGGAAACCCATTTTCCATTATAAGAGAATTGCGGGGTCCTTTGCCTCTACTTTTTAGTAATAATCAAATATTTTTTAAATTATTTTTCTTGTTTACTTTTCAATCCAAAAGTTATTTAAAACTTCTATTTTTTAAAAAAATAAAAAAAAATAAAATTAAAAGTTTTCCAAAAACAAATCGGAAAATAGCGAAAAAAAAAATTTGAATTTTTAGACTCCCTATCACCCTTTCAAAAATTATAAAAAAAATTATAAAGCTAGATCTACTTAAGACACATATATTTTTTTCATCATAACGTGGGTCAATAGGTTTTGTTAAAAAAATATAAAAAATTTTTAAAGCCTTAAAAAAAAATAATTTCTTGCCAAAAATTTTCGAAAAAAATTGTGCTTGATCCGTGCTTCGAAAACCTTTAATTTGGCGCAAACAAAAGTAAAAAAAAACTTTTAATGCTGCTACGAGTGCGGCTAAGATATTCGAAAAAAAACGAATAATTTTTATGATTCAACAAAACAATTTCTGAAGCACCCACGTAAACAAAAATGGAAAAAGCGCGTCTTTTTATTATCAAAAAACCCAGCTTGGTGATATTTCAAAAAGTAAAAAGGCCGATTAACCCCCTTAGGCACCAAGGACTTTTAAGTACCAAAAAAAAATTCTGTAAGCTGTGTTAACTTACTACAGAAAAATGCTAAATCGTACAAGATCCGCTAAAACTGCTGGTCACCCAGTAATATAAAAACTAATTAGGTTCTCCCTAACGTACCTGGTGTTATTCTGTTTAAAATCCTCGTTTGTTGGATTTAGAAATTCGTTGCTTGTATCCTCCAAACAATATCCATAAACATCCAAAACCTCTTTTTTAATGTCCGAATTAAAGGCGCTGATGTTAAAGTATCCATCTTCGTCGTTAACATATTCGTCTTTCATTTCCAAAGAAATATCTAAATCATAGTCTTTATTCTCGGTTTTAATCCAAACTTCTTCTTTCTTTTTCAAGCTCTTGAGGTTATCAAATGGCGCACCAAAAGCGTTCTCAGTTTTTATAATTTCTTTGGTGGATGTAACTCGCACTTGCGGTTGTTCTGGGATAGAGGAGGCACAATCGGTTCTGTAAAAAGGTAAGACACAGTTTATTGTTGATATTAGCAGCAATAAGCTTTTTATTCCGTTTCCGACCACAAATTCTTGCAGATTCTTAATCAGCGCTCCAACTATTTTACATGGCTGTAGCTGTATAAATGGGCCTATTATTCTTTAATTTATTTTTATGTTATATAACTGTATAAAACCACCTTTATTTGTATAAATGCCTTATAGCAAAAAATGTATATGTTATAGTCAATCCTCGAAGCTCCGGCGTTCCTAGGTTTGACTAGTCAATCCTCAGGTCTGACTTGAAGTCTTAGTCAAAGCCCAAACAAATGAAGTTTTTCGGCCTCTGACTAAAGAATTTTCGTCAAACCTAGGAGAAACTAATTTGGTCAGACAAACGTCAAAACTCAATTTAATGAAATCGAGGTTTGACCAGTCAAACTTCAATTAGGTATTAGAAAGTCTCAGTTTGTTAAATTAAATGTAATAAAACGATTTTTTAAATTATTTTTAATGTTTATTGTTGTTACATTGTCATAGTTAAAATAAAAAAAATAGTCTTTTTTCAGACATGGTGAGGCATTATGGCATTTAGAATTGCACAATACGTCAGATCTCTTACATTTACAACTAACCACAACTAACCAAAAGTAACCGCAAGTATAAACTTATTTAAACGTGTTACAAGTACAGTCGACGTTTGACCGAGTCTGCCAGTCGCTTCTAGAATCGACTAGGCAAAGCCCCAAACAGATTATTTTACTTTCGACGTTTGACTGAAAAGTTAGGAACTTCTAGTACGTAAAATTGTACTAAAATACTTTTTAGTCAAAGGCCGAAATTGGAATTTATTTCGTTAGCCTGAAGGCTTTGTCAAACCTAGGATAAACCAGTCAATTCGCGAAGAGACTGCATATCGACCTTTGACTATGACATATACACTGGCGGCAAAAATTAGGGGATATTGCCATTTACCATAATTCAAATTAGTACCGACAATTCTGATGTTTTGGTTGGAATCTAGTGTTAATCTTGTTGCCGTAAAAAAAATTCAGGATTTTTTGTTATCACAATATCAAGTAAACAATATTTTTTGTCAGGTCGAATTCGAAAGATTCTCTCGTTTTAGTTTCAGAAGTCGTTTTATACGATTAAATACAACAGTAATTGGGTGTTGATTTTTTTGCAATGCCTTTAAGACATTTAACATCCGCGGAAGCAAACAGAGCGGTTGGAATGCTTCAAGCGGGGTTGCGACAAGTGGATGTTGCTCGTGAGCTGGAAACATCACAAAGTGTTATAAGTAGGCTGTGGAATCGTTACAGGGAAACTGGAACAACTTCCAGAAGGCACGGACAGGGTCGTAGGAGGTGTACTACGCAGCAACAAGACCGGTACATAACCCTTAGTATTAGACGGAACCCCATTCTCCCTGCAACACATTTACGCCGTCAGCTTCAAAACCAATTAGGAGTCCCTATCTCTGTAGGAACAGTGAGAAATCGATTATATGAGATCGGATTATCTGCTCGTAGAGCATTTCGAGGTGTGCCACTTACACAAAGACATAGAGCACAGCGTTTAGAGTGGGCACGTGAACGACGAAATTGGAGGGTAGAATGGAATTCCGTTCTTTTCACCGACGAATCTCGTTTTGGTTTACATAGTGACTCAAGGCGTATAAGAGTGTGGAGAAGTCGTGAAACACCTAGACATCGTAGCTATGTACAAGAAGTGTATCCTTTCAGAGGTGGCACAGTTATGGTCTGGGGAGGAATCGCTCTAGGACGCCGTACGCATCTGTATGTTTGCGAAAACAATATGACAGGGACGCTTTATGCTCGTGACATCATTAGAGGTATCGTCGAACCAATTGGTGAAGCAATCGGGGAACATTTCATTTTTTGGACGATAATGCGCCCCCGCATCGCACTTTGGAAGTCCGAACTACACTGCAGAATTTAGGCATCACCCATCTCAGGCTACCCGCACTTTCACCAGATCTGAACCCAATTGAACATGCATGGGATATGCTTCAAAGAGCTTTGGATAACCACCAACCCCCGCCTAATAACAGACGGGACCTAATAGGAATACTTCCTCAATTATGGGACAACCTACCCCAAGACCAGCTGGACAATTTGATTCTCAGCATGCCAAGACGCCTTCATGAAGTTTTCGAGGTCCACGGAGGTCATACACATTACTAACATTCTTTAAATGATTCAGCATGATATAGAAATTTGCATTTTGAGGATAATATTTGATTTTTTTAATAAACGCTTTTTCCCCCCCTATGAAATTATGTGTTTTCATTTATGCAAAACGGTAATCTCTATAACCGTAATAGTTTTAAAAAACTCGGGTGGTTGTTAATATAAAATTCCATGATATCCTCTAATTTTTGCCGCCAGTGTATATGTATAACTTTTATTTTATTTGGTAATTGTCTCGAAAGTTGCCTCCACTCCGATTTTGACCAAATTTGGTACACGGGTTTTTTTTTGGGCGCTGATCACGAATCTGAAAACATTTTTTTTTTGGCAACGCTTTGTTTTCGAGATATTTATCCTTAAATTTAAAAATCAAACTAACCTCATTTTCACTATATTTCCCCCTCTTTTTGCACACAATTTATTATTTTTACACTAAATTGGCACACAATATTTTATAAACTCTATAAAAATTGTTTTTTTTTTATTTATTTTCACCTTTTTTCCATTAAATTGTAAAGTCTTAATGTCAAAGGCCGCGGCCATATTTGCTGATAAAATTCCTAGTGTATACATGGTTGCGGTGTTTAAAAGTGAAGGTTTGCGAGTAAATAAAAAGGTGTAAAATAAATTTAAAAACAAATTTTTAAAGGTGTTTTATAAAATATTGTATGCCAATTTAGTGTATAAATCCAAAATTCTATGCAAAAAGAAGGGGTCTTGTAAAGAAAACCACTCACGGAATTGGACGATTTTTAAAGTTACAATGTAAAATATACTCTGAATAATATTATTTAGGATAAAAAAAATTGAGGATGTTGAGTAGTTTTCACTAAGAAACATGCAATTGAAATTATTAAAATTGGTCATTATTTGACATTTTATTTCAAATATTTACGATTTACGTGTAATAAATACATGCGCCGCTACAAGACGTTTACAGTGTTACCAAACAAAAATATTAATAATTTAAAATAAAAAACTTTGCTATTACCCTTAAGATTATTTTCATTAAATCAAAAATATTTGAAATTCCAGCCAGTTCCAAATATAATTGGGGAAAATAAAAAGCCGCTTAAACTAACCAGAACGGCGCAATTATTGCTGAGAAGTGTCGGAAAGAGGGTGAAACTACCCCCTAAACTTTTGAACTGATTTTTATTTATGAAGGGATAGTTTTTTCTTAAAAATAACACTGCCATTCAAAAGAACGGAAAATTTTACGTTAAAAATGACTATTCACACATCATAAATATTTTTGTTCTAAGTTTGAAAAAATTTTATCCCTAAAGATTCGCGAAAGCGCGGGAAATTGATTATTCAAAAATTTTCCGTCAGTTTTCAGTGTCATTGAATTTTTGCTATAACGTGGAAAAATCCCGCGGGGAGTAATATACCAAACGAAAGAACATGTCTTAACCTTCTTCTCTTGCACAGTTATACTAACAAATTCGTTCACATAAATAATAATCTTATTGCAACACTAAGACATGGTCAATTACCCTTTATTTCAATCTTACATACTTTGTAGCGTTTAAAGCTACAAGTTGTTTTTTTTATATAGTTTTCTTCATAACAATAATATTATATTTAATTAGTATCAACGGCAATTAGTTATTTTCTTATACAAATAAATTTAACGATTTCTAAACCTGTTTTGTTAAGTAATAATTGCGCCACCGCTGCCCTTTTCCACGTAACGCCTGCTCGACTAAAGCCGTTTCAGATCGCTTTACTGATAACGCTTCGATATGTGGGTACGATCACGGTACGATTTTCTCGTCCCGGGCAGCAGATATTGTACCAGCGAGACAACAGGTTCTCTTTTCCTGCTCAGGCGGTTTTTTTGCTTAATGGCGGTTCTGCCAAATTCACGTGTGATGCATTAAAATTTGCATATTTTCTGGTGGTATGGCGTGCTATGGTCAACTGGTGATGTTTTATCAGGACTATTAACGGTTGATTTGCAAACAGCAGTGTGCAATGTTCATTTCCTCTGTAGGAGTAGCCACTGACTTCCTCCGTTGGTAGCCTGTAACCCGCATTTATGGGTTTTTACGATTTTTTCGTTTGGTAAATTCACCCAGTTTCGACAATCGTTCCTGTATGGTTTGGCTCTTCACGTGACCACTACTAGTGTAGGAGCAGGGCGTCGTCCAGCAGCCATTTTGTCCGAAAACAACAGGAAAACAGGTTTTACCTTTCCTTTTTTTTATGGGGAATACCAACATCTGCGCGCCATAATTTTTTGTTTATCTTTTTATCTTAGAAGAAATTGAAATTTTATTATTTTTAAAAACTAAATAATTAACCTACATTTGATGACATGTTTCTCTTTTTCTTATAATATCGTTTGTAAATAATGTAAAACAACTATCAAAATTGTAAGAACCGATCTGATAGGGAAGTTAATTTTTTAGTTGATTTAAAAGGGGTTAATTGCGCTTATAATATTACGGATGCTTGATCAAGTACACGGTATTATGCGTATTACATCAGGAATAAAGATTGCGTTAAGTTTAATAGAAATAATGCGTCAGGGAGGTTCGTTTCTAAATTAATTAAAATTATATTTTTTAATAGTTTATTCCTTAAGCATATGAATAAAAACCATATATTTTAACTGACTGTTTATGAATTTAAATTCCTACCTTTGTGAAATTAATAACAACAGCTTAATCTCTAAACTTGGTTAATTTCGGTGTTTCCCACCAAGTTAAATTCTAATTAAAAGTAACCGAATAAAAGGAAATACCGTGGCGCCCATCTTTTTTCCTTAATTAATTATCTTACCTTAATTAGGTACATTGTACTCACGACATTACTGCTTTACCAGGCGAAAAGCTAAGCCGAAGCAAATGTAACCTGTTCTGTAAGTGTTACAGAATAGGTTACGTTTCAACTTGTAGCGGAAAAATTAAAGCAACTTAAGGGTCAGATATATTTTTCGAGTCATGTGTTTATTATTTCTACTATTTGGCTGGACAGGATTTACTTTTTCTTTGTGTTATGAGCTTTGCAACTTGTGAATTTTGTGAAAATTTCATCCCGTTAATTAACAAATCAGATTTCGAGCATTGTACGCATTATAAGCACCATGTTAACAGTATTATTTTAAAGGAGAGGGTTAGATCTTTAAGAAAATATGTCTACATTTTTCAATATACTCAAGAAATTCAAATAATTCGAGGTAGAACAAGAATTTGTAAGAAATCATATCCTCACGAAAAATAACACGGGATATCGGCCAGAGTGGTCTCCAAAGTTTCCCCTTTTACTTTTCTGAGAGAGCAAGAACCCAGCTTCAAAATGCATGTACTGAATTTCCCGGGGATGCTCCTGGAACGGCTATTTTAACTTGGAATATCGGCTAAATCTTAAAAAAAGGCACATTTGCGATGCTTTGTTGAGCCCCCTGGTGAGTTTAGGAAAAACTAATTTTTACTATTTTTACGGTCACGCTGATTAAAGTTGTCATGGCATGACAAAAAGTATACAGAGGTGAAAAACTTTTACAGAGCCACAAGTAAAGGCTTTATCGGCATTGAGGACAATCTGATGATGAGTAAATAAAGTTGTTTATTTGCATTGTATACTTACAAGGAGACGACACGGCCTTGGGGTCGGCGATTTGGATTAATTTTTTTGTGGCTAGAGAGTGCTCTTAGTACATATATTACAATATTAAAAAAATAATGCGCACTATTGAGAAAATTCCACAAAAAAAGATTTTACATTCTTTTGTATAGCATATATACTTAAAATGTAATATCGCTGTTGAACCGCTCCGTGGCTCAGGCAGCAGCGTTCAAAACTTTTAACCCGAAGGTTCCGGGTTCAATTTTCCCCATACCTTTTATTAAGTAAATAATTATTATAAATATTATTAATCTTTAAAATACTTTTCAAATCTATTTATATTAATTTTTGTAATTAAATAATTGTAACATTAGTTTATACATATAAGTTTATTGAAAGGAATGTTTAATAGTGTTTTTTTATTTAGAATCCGAGAAAAGAAAATGAAAAATTCTAAAGCCAATTTGTATTACATATTTATTTTAATTATATTTATTTGCAAAAAACCAGAGTAATAATTATCATAGAAACATTCAAAACAATGATTACGACATCTTGCGCAACATATAAATGCCGATTTTTTAAAATTCGCGGCGTTGTAAGGTATCCATTGAAAAACATACATCATTTACATTCATAAAAACGTTTTTGTCAGTAGATAGTTTTGGGGCATTCATACTGCGACAACCTATAAGGAATATACCTGCATGGGTTTATATCATTTTTTGTTGAAACAATGTATAATTGTTTAATTGTTTAGAAAGTTATGAATTCTCCATTACTACAAGCTGTGAGCCGGATGATCGCAATTACAAGTTACTTTTTGGTTAACGATATCGGGCTAACTTTGAGCCCCAAACAGACCATTTTTCAACATAAAATTGTTAATAACAATTGACCATCAACTTCCTAGGTTGTATGAACTCGAAAATCGAGATCAGCTACCAAAAAAAAGTGCAGAATTCCAAGAGATCTCAAAAATCTATAAAATACAAGCAGCGCCGTATGTATTGGCGCTCCCTGCCTCCTCCCTAGCTATGAGCCTGGTCACAACTCAGGGATACATCATGTTGTTCCTTTATCGCACTTGTAAAGGCCACTGCAAGGGGTATAGGGTATTTTCACTCAATTGATATTGATAATGTTGTGTGTAAAAATTAAAAGTAGAAACACAATTAAGCAAAACCTGCTAAATAACACGGAAAAATACAAACCCCTTACTTTTCTATTTAAGGTTTAATTATCATTGTAATTTAAATAGCCCGCCACTCCCCTAACCAATCAAATTCAACATGGATGCCAAGTCTGTTTAGGAACTATCGATATCGACAATCGTATCGATTTTAACGAAATGTTAAAATGCGAAATGCTTTTTAGCTTTACACTAAAACACAGCCACCTACCTAAATAGTTTCAATTGGAATAAAACATAAAAACTTACATCAAAATGGTTTTCACAACAATAATAGGCATGTCCTTTGGGCATTTTCTCAATACCTACAGCAGCACACCAGGCTTTTCTCCTATCGTCTTGTTTTGGAAGAGAAAAGAATATTTTTGAAGATCCTAAACTCGGCCGGCTTCTGGTTTCGCAAATAATAACAATACACTTTTTTTCATTTTGCATAAAATAACGGAAATTTACTCGTAAAAAGGCTTCATATCAAGGAAAGTTTGGCGATAATAATAACTATAGTAATAAATTGGAATATTTGGAAAGAACACACACTATTTACAAATTAGAAATTATTAATAAATATTAGAGGTTACAGGTTATACAGGTTGACATTGACAATATGACAATTGGCAGGAAACGCCAACTTTGTAGATGTTGCGCATATCGATATTTGATGACAGGCGTATCGAATAACAAAAAGCTGACAACAAAGCAGAAATTCCACCAATAGAAAATTTAGGGCCGTGACGTCACGGGCCTACAAAATTCAAACTTAAAATTGATTTTAAGGCGTTTCCGGAGGCCAAAAAAATCGGGAAAAATATATTTGGCCTTTATTTTCATGTGGCTTTGCAATAAGCTAATAAAAAATCATGAAAAACGCCTATTAGGCTTTTTTCCCGTTATTTTTGCTTTTAAAGGAAATTACACATTTTTCCATGTTTAAGGCTGGTTTTCATCCCCTTTTCGACACTCCTGAGCAAGGATTTTGGTATTTTCGGTTTCCGAGTACCAAACACTACATCTGTATCAAATTTCATCAACTTTGGACTTGGTTAGAGGTAGAGGGCTATTTTTGCCTCGAACGATGAAAACCTAACCAGGACTAACCCGGAACTAACCAGAACTAGGTAATATTTTGGAAGTTGTTGTTAGCTAGTTCTGGTTAGCTTTTTCTATAAAAAAAAACTTTATTTTTGTTAAACGGAAAAAAAATCTTTATTAATAACAAATTATTAAAAAACATCTGGCAACATTGCCTATTCACGCAGAGACACGTCACAGAACGGCATCGTATCATCTTTCTAATGTATAACTATCGCACTTATTTTTATATACAGTATGTCTCAGTAAGTTGGAACCATACGGAAAACTTTTTTATTATTAATTTTACGAAAAAAGGTTATTCTTCATAAAAAGTTCTGCTTGGTCTAAAACCTTAAACACAACTATCAGCTATTAAATTTTTTCAGGCGTATACGAGTTTTGTCAAAAAGTATGAATTTTGCCCAAGAGTAAAGTACCCTTATTTTTGACAATTTCAAAAATTGTTTAAAAGAAAAGTTGATCAGAACTAAAAACCAAGTTTAAATATGCAATTACACCCATTTACGATAAAAATTTTTTTTTCATTTTTCAAAACCTGTCTACAATAACAATGCAAATTTAAGTGTAGTTACATGTAATCCAGGATGCTCTGACATAGAAATAAATTGTTAAGAGCAAGAAATGTTCGACAGCGACCGTCAAAACGCATTAGAATTTATAAAGTACATAAAAATGGTTTTATTAAATTGTGTTGTTTGCATTCATAAGTAATAATGTAGAAAAATTTGTAAAAATTAACAAAAAATATTTTTTTATCGTAAATGGGTACAATTGCATATTTGAACGTGGTTTTTATTTATGATCAACTTTTCTTAATAACAATTTTTAAAATTGTCAAAAATAAAGGTAGGTACTTTACTATTGGGCAAAATTCTTACTTTGTGATAAACCTCGTATCCCGCTTTGTAAAATTTAATATCTGTACTTTTTTTTGGGTTTTTAGGCCAAGCAAACTTTTATGAGGAATAACTTTTTTGGTAAAATTAATAATAAAAATGTATTTCATATGGTTCCAACATAGCAAAATTTTTCGGCTAAAACTTTATATGTTTTATATGGAAAATAAAGAAATTATTTTATTTTTTGATAATGTAAGTGAAAAATCATTTTTTTTTACTCACTTGTTCATTTTCTTTGAAGTAACAAATAAGTGAAAAAATTATATCAAAATATTGCTGTTTAAAAAAACTTTAAAGTTTAACAAAGCCCTAATTTATATTTTATAAGGGTTTAAAATTTAATTTGAAGGAAGGAAAATTCCGGAACCCCCATTTTACAAATTTATATAAAGTTTTGGCCTGATAAATCTGCTTTTAGAATTTTTAGATACACAAATAAACTTGAAAATGAAACTAACCTCATTTACACTATTCCTCCTTCTTTTGGTACAAAATTCTTGATTGTTGCACTAAAGTGGCACACAATATTTTATAAACACCTTTTAATTTTTTTTTTGTTTATTTCACACATTTTTTTTTTCATTAAATTGCGAAGTTTCACTTTCTGACGAGGCGGCCATGTTTGCGGAAAATTTTTCTAGTGTATACATGGTTGCGGCGTTTGAAATGCGGTGAATGTTTGCAATTAAATGAAAAATAGGCTTGAAATAAATATAAAAACAAGTTTTAAAAAAGTGTTTATAAACTATTTTATTTCAATTTTGTGTAAAATTCAAGAATTCTGTACAAAAAGAAGGAGGAATAGTGTAAATGAGGTTAGTTTCATTTACAAGTTTGATCATGGATATCTCGGAAACGAAACGTTTTCGCCAAAAAAATGTGGTAATTTTTTACTTATCGGGCCCACGGCCGATTTTATTGGAATTTTGTATACAAGGGTTTTTTGGGGCGCTGATCACGAATCTGAAATGAAATTTTGTCGGACTCTGCTAGTTTTTGAGTTATAACGCTCCACTCGAACCTAACTTGCAAAACTTTTCTAAAAAATTCATCCCCTTCTTAAAACTGATTACACCCAAAATAAAAGATTTTAAAGAAATATACTTATTATTAAATTTAAAAAGTAAGCATATTCAATTGTTTCGTGAGTCCCTGGTGTACCAAAATAAAATTGTCTAAAATACCCAGACAATTTTGTTGATTATTAAAGTAAAAATTTTTTATTTTAATTTAAAATAATTTTAAAAATAGGTAAAATTAAATTTATCGTATAATATAATAAGTGTATTACCCTCAAATCTTCCATTTTGGGAGTAATCAGTTTTAAGAAGGAGGAATTTTAGAAGTTTGTGCAGATTTGAGGTTAGGTTCGAGTGGGGTGTTATAACTGAAAAACTAGCAGAGTCCGACAAAATTTTACTTTAGATTCATGATCAGCGCCCCAAAAAACTTTTGTATATAAAATTTCAATAAAATCGGCCGTGGGCCCGGTAAGTAAAAATTACCAAAAATTTCGTGATCAGCAACCCAAAAAACCCCGTACCTAAACCAAAATTGGTTAAAATTGGAGTTGCGGCAACTTTCTAGACAATTACCAAAGACATAAAGCATCCGCAGGGTCCGGTGTCGTTTAGCTACATTCGATTTGAAAAAATAAATATTACAGATAAAAAGAACACATTTTGTTTAGTAGATTTCAAAAAGAAAAAATCCGACAAAATGCATTTTTACAGAAAAAAATGAAATTAAAAGTCGAAAAAACACTGTTTTTAGGTTAAGTAAAAGGCCAGAATTTGCGAAGTCGGATCAAAAAAAAAAAAATGTTTGACGGCGCATTTATGATAAAGAAATTTTTACAATTTAATAAGGAAAACCTAACAACAACTAACCAAAAACTAACCAGAACTAGGTAATAGTTTGGAAGTTGTTGTTTGTTAGTTCTGGTTAGTATTTCTATAAAAAAAACTTTATTTTTTGTAAATGGAAAAAAACAACCTTCAATAATAACAAATTATAAAAAAACATCTGGCAACATTGCTTTTTTAAGAAAAAATTCCTAAACAAAACGACATCGTATCATCTCTTTTTGTAGGTATTCTTTCTCACTTTTTTCATGTTATTCCTCCATATTACCTTAGTAGGTATATTTTATATGGGAAATAAAGAAATAATTTTATTTTGGGTAAAATTTTACTTTACGGACACCACGCCGATTTTCATGAATTTTTACATACAGGGGTTTTTTGGGGCGCTGATCACGAATCTAAAATCAGTTTTTTCCGGCAACCTCTGGTTTTTAAGTTATGAGGCCTCCAATTGAACTAACCTCAAAATTCTCCCTTCTTGAAACTGATTACCAACAAATGGGAACGTACACTGATTAGGCACTTAAATATTAAATAAATACACTAAAATTTACAATAATTTATTGTCTATTTTAAATAAAAATTATCTCAAATGAATCCACTTTTCTGTACGTTGTAAGAAGATTGATGATGTATAACTGGTTGCCCGATTCACAATTAAGTTGTCAAAATATAAAAAACTGAATTTATTTGAGGTGTTTTTTAGTAAAAATATGCAATCAACTTTTGTAAATTTTAGTGTATTCGTTTAATAAATAAGTACCCAATCAGTGTATGTTCCATTTTGATGGTAATCAGTTTCAAGAAGGAGGAATTTTGGAAAAATGTCCATTTTTAGGTTAGTCCACTTTGAGGCCTTATAACTCAAAAACCAGAGGTTGCCGGAATATTTTACTTTACGGACACCACGCCGATTTTGATAAAATTTTACATACGGGGGTTTTTTGGGGCGCTGATCACGAATCTGAAAAAAAAACTTTCCGGCAAACTCTAGTTTTTGAGTTATAAGGCCTCAAAGTTAACTAACCTCAATATCGACACTCTTTTCTAAAATTCCTCCTTCTGGAAACTGATTACTATGAAATGTGAACATACATTGATTGGGCACTTACATATTAAAAAAATACAAAAAAAATTATAACATTTTAATGTCTTTTTTTACTAAAAAACACTTAAAACCAATTTACTTTTTCATTTCGACATTTTGCTAGCGTCGGCCGTTCCGATTTAAGATTTTTAGGTTACGTCATGTTGGTATCACTGTCAAAAGCGCCAACAATTCATAAATTTAAATTGTTTGTAGCAACAAAAATTAATTTAAATAAGTAAAAGAATAAAAAATCCTGAGTTGAATAGATCAGGTTACTTTTTGTTAGTTATAATTATTTATAATTAAAATTATATTAACTTTTTATTTAATAGTATATTAAAGTTAAAAAAAATAATTTTAATAGATAATATAAAGTCCGTTGTCAATTAGCGTCTATTGGTTTAAAAAAAAATTATAGATAAAAACAATATTTTATTTTATAAATTTGAAAAAGAAATAATTCGAAAAAATACATTTTTGCAGAAAAAATGACATGAAAATT
The DNA here is from genome assembly GCA_019359885.1 of Listronotus oregonensis. Lineage (NCBI taxonomy): Eukaryota > Metazoa > Arthropoda > Insecta > Coleoptera > Curculionidae > Listronotus > Listronotus oregonensis. The sequence continues at coordinate 1,051 of JAHBCN010013215.1, read as the reverse complement.
TAAAAGAACACTTAGAACACCATGTTTGTTAGTTTTTGTATGTTGTTATATTTATATATATATATATATATATATATATATATATATATATATATATATATATATATATATATATATATATATATATATATATATATATATATATATATATATATATATATAAATTATAAATTATATATATTTTAAATAAAATAAATTTAAATTATAAATTTTATTTCAACAACCCAGTGGGGGCCAATTTGGGGTTTAAATTTGGCAAAATTGTGTTCTCCGGAGTACCCCGGAAAACCGAAAACGACCCTTTTTTTTTTTGCGTTTTTAAAGATATGGAAAAACAAAACACCTTTATGGCCACTTTTAAAGCTCTACAAAAAGGTTGAGGACCGTCTTTCTTCAAACCCTCATCAACTTTATTTTTTTAAATACGGACATGGGTTTTTTATTTAAGTTTTGAACCCTTATTATCCCAATTACAAAAATGTATAACACTTAATATTTATTAACAAATATGAAACGCCCCTATAAGAAATGATGTCGTTCCTTGTCTAACTCATTTCTCTTATGGAAAATATGTTTATTTAACAGAAAAATATTAGGTTTATACATCATTGTAATTGGAATTATAACTGCTTCAAAAAATGCAATAAACAATTGAGTGCCGTATTTAAAAAATAAAGTTGATGTGGTTTAACGAAAACGAAACGTCGTACGGAAAATCTCTCAACGCTGTTTTGTAGAGCTTAAAAAATGGCCATAGAAAGTGTCTTTTTTTTTCCATATCTCTTTAAATAACGTCAGAAAAAATTAAAACCAAACAGCAAATTTCGGTTTTTTTAATATCTCCCGGGAAATACTCAGGAATTTTGCAACTTTCTAAAGTGGACATGGTTAGTTACCAAATAACAACTTTGCATAATTTAACCGACTTCGTATCTCTTACGGTTTCCCAAATCCCATATCACTCGAATCTGTGGCATTATAATATATATATATATATATATATATATATATATATATATATATATATATATATATATATATATATATAAAA
>JAHBCN010013214.1:0-24929 GCA_019359885.1 Listronotus oregonensis | reverse complement strand
CCCTTTAAGGGCTGTATCTTGACAAGGGATGCTCCAATGGAATTTCTTTATATGAAAGATCCTATCTTTTTTCGATGAGGAATCACCTCCTTAAATATTTTACACTTATTTAGTTACACCTGTATAATTGCCAGCTGCTCTAAAAACTGTTTGACATGATTTTGTTTTTGGTTCTGCTATCATTTTCAGAGGTTAAATCTCTAGTCTCAACATGAAAATGTTACAATCGACAAATGACGCAATTAAGTCTCAATTGCCCGTTTTTTTCACATTCTTGAGTTTCACGCGACTCTAAATTTCGAATTCGAAATTTTGTCAAATGTAAAACTTAGCAGGGTAAATGTGGATAATTATAATTGGACGGTAAAAAGCTCTCAAAAAATTCAAATAATAAACATAGCCTGTAAAAGGACATGGCACAATAACATGGGATTCTGGCTCTCAAACGATGTTTTTTAAATTTGAGTATTTTGTTTCTTTGATCAATAGGAACATTTTTTAAATGGGACATTTTTGTGCAGGCCTGTAGGGTGGCCCAAAAAAATAACTGGGAAGTTGCAGCATAACTCCTTATTATTTTTAATATAAACGCATAAAACGAGTAAAATGTCGTCTTAATCCAACGAAATAATGTTTTATATATTTGTTTAGAGTTAAATATAATAATTTGATTTTTCAATTTTAATTTAACACAAACAATTTGGTCCAGTTTAGAATAAATAATATGGATTATGCCAACTAAAATGTTAATTCTGAAAATATACTTGTATATTTTCAGAATTTATACCTTTCTGACAGTTTATTAAGGTAAATTTAAGTTAAAATATTTTGGTTTATTGTCCCAAATATACGGGGATATTTAGAATAAAAGATTTTTTTTTTGGTTGATATTTTGTGACATATAAAGAGGTACATAGTTTTAAAATTTTTCTGGCAATTTTTTAACAGAGGTATAATAAAATTAAGCTACCCATAACTAAAATAGTTTTCGTGTTAACCTACAGGCTGATGTATCTAGGAGGTTTCATTCACTATGTCTTCTGGTGTTTTGTTTGCCGCGCAAAAAATTGCTGGTTAAAATTACTGATTAATAATTTAGTGTTGTTCATTAAATTATTTACTAATTCATATGATTATTGGCTTTAAACTTTAAAAACGCAGTTAGCTGGTTTTTTTTGAGTTGAAGCACAAGAAACTGGCAGAAAAGTAAAAATTTTGAAGATATATACAAATATAATATAAAATTAATATATTACTTGGCATAAACATGTTTATGCCATTTCTTTGATACTAGAGCACCCTGTATGTGTTGAATAGCAAATCACATTTTTTAACTCTAAGCAAGTATATAAACTATTTTTTTGTTAGATATAGATAATAAGTCAGACTTCTTAGGCGTTTAAATTAGTATTACCAGAAAAACTTTCACTTTTTAGTAATTTTTTGGGCCACCCTGTAGGTCTGCACAGGAATGTCCTATTTAAAGGAAGAACAACTAACTCAAATTTAAAAAAAATCGTTTGGAGCCAGAATCCCATGTTATGTGTGCCATATTATTTAGTTGCTTTATTAGTTACCTAATTATTTTAAAAACCAGCAATTATTAACGTATAGTGTTATTTACATTTTCGATGTAAAATTGAATAAAAAGTCAAAATTTGGTTTAATATACAGAGTGTTCCATAAAAAAAGTACTTAACAATGAAAACTCTGTTTTTATTGTTAATGTAATTTATCCTAAAATATAGGTAAATCCAGAAGACCTTCTAGATACTTCACCCTGTAGATGTACACTAAAATTATTTTAGTTATGAGTAGCTTAATTTTATTATACCTTTGTTAATAAATTGCCAGAAAAATGTGCAGATTTTAAAACAATGTACCTCTTTATACAGGGTGTCAAAAAAGTCTGGAATATTGCTAATATCTTCCAAGCCGCTCGTAATTTTTCGACGAAAATTTAGCTGGCAACACAATTTTAAAAAGGCGTCAGATACATGTAATTTCACTTTCCAAATATACAGGGGAAAACCAAAAAATAGTATCAACTTAGGTTTTTTAAATGAAACCCCTGTATATTTTTATGTATTCGAATAGATCTTTTCAAGCCAATTTCAATGGTATACAGTTTTATGTGTTTATCTGATCACGCATTTGATTTCTAATTTTGATTTTTAAGGATCAATGTTTTCCGGCCTATACAGGTACTTATCTGTTAATGTCAGTTGACTTAAATGACATTTTGTGTCAAATTTCTAATTATAACACTAGTCATTTTAATTAGTAGAACGATGGCTTAAACTGAAAAAGAGAAAATTGAGATACTTATGATGATTGGATACGGTGATCGCAAGAGATCACAAGCAGAAGTGTGTGATTTATTTAGTCATATTTATCCGAATCGACCCGCAATTACTCAATCGTTTGTAAGTAAATTGCTTAAGAAATTTAACGAAACGGGAATTGTAAATCACAGTCCCAAATCAGGCCGACCGAAAACAGCTACTGGTGGTGATACGGCAATAGATATTTTACTGCATGTTCAAGAGAATCCCACTCAATCGCTTTGCCAATATGGACTGGATCATAATGTTACTTACCAGTCTGTCAAAAATTTATTTGGAAGTGAAAAAATTCGCCCGTTTAAGATTCATTTGGTTCAGGAACTTACAGAGGATGATTTCGATAGACGTGCAGAGTTCTGCGAAATTATGATGGAGAGGTGCAATGCTGAGCATATTTTTTTTCAAATTATTCTCTTTTCTGATGAAGCTACGTTTATGCTTCATGGTATTGTCAACAGACATAACTGTAGATATTGGTCTGCAGTCAATCCCCGATGGATGGCCGAAGCACACACGCAAAGACCACAAAAAGTGAATGTCTGGGCAGGTATCATAGGTCATAATATCTTACATCAGAACTTTATTTGGAATTATTGCGTGAACATGTCATTCCACAGTTAGAAATCCTATATCCAAATAGAAGAGACATTTGGTTCCAACAAGATGGTGCTCCCGCACATTTTGGTTTGCAGGTGCGTCAGTTCCTGAACCGAGAATTTCCAAATCGGTGGATAGGGAGAAGGGGCGCTATTGAATGGCCTGCCAGGTCTCCGGATTTAAATCCTTTGGACTTTTATTTGTGGGGGATTTAAAAAATAAAGTTTATAAAGATAGGCCGGAAAACATTGATCACTTAAAAATAAAAATCAAATGCGTGAGATTCGTTGGAATACTTTTGATAACCTGTTACGAGAATTTAGGGACAGGCTTGGATATTGTCTAGCTAACAATGGCAGACAATTTGAACATTTGATAAAGTAGTGTAATCTAATTGTTACTGCAAGACGTGTTCCCGTTTGTAAAATTTCAGTTTGGAATTATGTTTTTGGTCGTTTATTAAAACTTGTCGTTTTAAAGAAATAAAACCTATTAAAGTTGAAACATCTACATAATTTACTTTGTTTTTATGTTCCTATTTAAAATTAGCTCTCAAGTGCTTTGTAGAAATTATAGCTTATTCGAAAAATTTTAAATCGTATAATTCGATCAGTTTGACAGATAAACAAATAAAACTGTATACCGTTGAAATTGGCTTGAAAAGATCTATTCGAATACATAAAAATATACAGGGGTTTCCATTTAAAAACCTAAGTTGATACTACTTTTTGGCTTTCCTGTATACTTTGGAAAGTGAAATTACATTTATCTGACGCTTTTTTAAAATTGTGTCGCCAGCTAAATTTTCGTCGAAAAATTACGAGCGGCTTGGAAGATATTAGCAATATTCCAGACTTCTTTGACACACTGTATGTAACAAATTATTTTGTGACATATAAAAGCCTAAAAAAATCTTTGATTCCAAATATCCCAGTATATTTGGGACAATAAACCAAAATATTTTAACTTAAATTTACCTTAATAAACTGTCAGACATGTATAATTTCTAAAAATATATACAAGTATATCACGATATTAACATTTTAGTTGGCAAAATCCATATTATTTATTCGATACTGGACCACCTTGTATGTGTTAAATGGTAAACCAAATTATTTTAACTCTAAATATTATTCTGTTGGATTTAGACGAAATTTTACTCTTTTTATGCGTTTATATCAGAATTAATACAGAGTTAAGCTGCAATTTCTAAGTGATTTTTTGGGCCACCCTATAAGCCTGCACAAAAATGTCTCATTTAAAAGATGTTTTCATTGATTCAAGAAACAACATACGCAAATTTAAAAAAAAAATCGTTCGAGAGCCAGAATCTCTTGTTATGTGTGCCATTTTTAATCGTTTACCGGTGATTTGTGACTTTCAAAATCGGGTTTTATTCAAAAATGAACAAACCGTTATTTATGAAGAATAACTCTCATGTATGAAACTCGGACAAATGAACTAGTAAAGTTGGTCAAAGTCAATAAAAATTTCTAAAAGAAAAACATTTCTTCATCCTTGATACTCAAAGACACCAAAAAAAAACTGGACTAATATTGTTTTAAAAAAATCCTGGTGGAGAGAAAACCTAGAAGCTATGGCGAAATAATAAAATATAATAAAATGTAATACCTATAATATTTTACAGACAACAGTATAACTAAATATCAAAAATCTTTTTATGTACAATAAGAATGTAATGTACAGGGTTTTCATTTATAATTTGACACGCATTTACAACTATAACTAAAAACGATAGAAAAAAACTTCCTATATAAAAGTTTCATAGTTTTTTCTATATTATCTTTTGAGCATAATGAAAGAAACAAATGAGCATCAAAAAGTTAAGAAAAATGAATAAGTTAACTTTTTTCAAATGGAACACCCTGTATTTTTTAATTTAGAATAAAAGCTTTTTTTATCCCCTTTTTAAAAATGTATAGTTTGTTGGTATTTCATTTAGCCGTATTGAAAATATTTAAGTTTTTAATTAAAAAACCAATGGAAAATAAAAATCAGCATTGCCTTGGAAAACAAATGACTTGCTTTGTTTATACATTTTGACAGCACCTTGACACGTCTTGATATTTTGGCGTCGCTTCATTTATATCAAAAAAATACTTAACTATGGGATATACCGAAGATCAAAAACACGAAATAATACGTTTTTTCTACGCAAATAATGAAAACATCTCGCAAGTTCGCTATGAATATCACCAACGTTTTCCCGGACAGCGAATACCTTCGAGAAACTCGATAACTTATATTGTTCGTCGGTTTAGAGAAACAAAAAGCGTTAAAGGAAAAACGAGAACAGTGGCTGCAAATGAAGAGCAAGATTTAAATATTTTGCTTCGTTTTGAAGGTAAGTTTTATTTTAGGAGTAACAAAAAACAAAATCTAAGCGATATAACTTTTTAGAAACTCCCGAAAGTTCAATTCTTTCCGTTTCAAATTAGACAAACAAATCCTGGGGAAAAATTTACAGTACATTGAAGAATCATAATTTTCATCCCTATAAATTTTTGCCAGTTCAAAATTTAACCGACGCTCATAAGATTCAACGACTTAATTATTGTCAAGAAATGATTCGTAATCTTCAAACGATGGAAATTTTTTTAACAACATTTTATTTACTGATGAAGCAACTTTCACTACGGCGGGGATGTATAATAGAAAGAACAAGCATTATTGGGCAACTGAAAACCCTCACAAAATCCAACCTGTTAAGATACAAGGACGTAGGTCTCTTCATGTTTGGTGTGGCATGTTGGGCAGTAGGGTTATTGGACCAATAATTTTTGAAGGACCTCTAACGGGAGATAGGTATCTGCATTTTATTCAAAATGGGATCGAAAATCTTCTTGAAAACATTCCTCTTCAGCAATACAGAAACATTATCTGGCACCAGGATGGGGCACCCCCACACAATGTTGCACCAGTAACTCAGTAACTTAGCGAGAAATACGAAATTTGGATAGGAAGGTATGGCACTATTAGATGGCCGCCCAATAGCCCCGACTTAAACCCTCTGGATATATTTTTGTGGGGTTACCTAAAAAATAAAATTTATTACGAAAGGCCAGAAAATATAAACATACTAAGACAAAAAATTGAAAATGAAAGAATGTTACTTAATAGGAACCGGTCCGAATTTGTTTTCAACGCGATTAATCGTAAGTTGAGGAGAAACATTTTCAAGTGCAGAGAAAATGGTGGAGGTTACGTCGAAAATTTATAAGTATTTATACTTAAAGTTCATAATAAATAAATCATTTGTTTTCCAAGGCAATGCTGATTTTTATTTTCCATTGATTTTTTAATAGGCCTTTTCATCACAATATTTTTTTGTGCGCATGCGTCAGTATCAGCCATTTTTTCGTACTGTTTTTTGTAAACAAGCATGTAAAAGGGCCTGTAAATACATAATTAAAATAAAAAAATACTAAAAAAAGTATAGTTATTGAAGAAAAGAAATACGAAAATAAAGAAAAAAGTGCCTTAATTAGCAAATAGGTTTTTTTAATCGATTATTATAATGATACCAGTACGAAAAGGAACGAAGAAGCGGTTTTGTTATGGAGTATGTAAGAGTGATACACGCTATAAATCATTTAAATACAATACAATTTAATCAATATAACAATTGTATATATGTGGTAGGTCTAATTAGAATAAAATTATAGATACTTTTTGTATAGTAAAGAAGTAATGATGCCTAACCTCTCAATTAGCTCACTTCTTTTTCCTTTTTAAAGACGTCCATGACATTTAAGCTACCTTTTTAATTGCGTACAATTATGGGCTTCAACTGAATTATAAATCAGTGAAGCACCATCAACGATTTTTTCCAGTAAATGATTTAATTGGGGAGATAATACTGCTAATGAAATACCATCAAACTATATATTTTTAAAAAGAGAATGAAAAGAGCTTTTATTCTAAATAAAAATATACAGGGTGTTCCATTTGAAAAAAGTTAACTTATTCATTTTTCTTAACTTTTTGATGCTCATTTGTTTCTTTCATTATGCTCAATAGATAATATAGAAAAAACTATGGAACTTTTATATAGGAAGTTTTTTTCTATCGTTTTTAGTTATAGTTGTAAATGCGTGTCAAAATATAAATGAAAACCCTGTACGTATAACTCCATAAAAATTAAATTTCATTGGCATACAAACATTTTGTTCTTTATTATTTCTAATATGTATGGCTTGATATACAAAAAAATTATTAAATGGCATACAAATATTTGTACTTTTTTATTTGTTTTAAAACTAAATTAATATAATAAACTTTATATCAATAATTACCGATATTTTTTATAATTTAAGCAAAACAATCTTTAAAAAAAAGATAGGTGCTATTTAAAAGTAAAACTTGGTAATTAAATAAAAAAAATGTGTAAAATAAATATAAAAGCAAAATTTTAAAAGGTATTTATAAAGTAGTGTGTATCAATTTAGCGTAAAAATCAAGAATTATGTGCAAAAACAAGGGAGAATATAGTAAAAATGGGGTTAGTTAATTTTTCAAGTTTGATGATTGATATCTCAAAAACGTTCAACAAATTTCTTCTAAATTCTCGATCAGCGCCCCCGTCTACCAATTCTGGTCAAAATCGGCATTGAAGCGAGTTTCGAGACAATTAATCAAATTTTCAAAAACGGTTTCGATTTTCTCGAAATCACAATACTTCTCCACCACGAGTAACAACTTGTGGGCAAATAAAAACCAAAAACTTGTTAACATATTAAAAAAAAAAACAAAATGATTACAACGGGAATAAAAAAAATATATAGGAGTATGTTAAAATGGAAAAAAGTGAAACAAATTAAATTATAAGTAAATTTATTTTAGAATTTACCAAATTGATAGTGCTTAAATTATTATTATTTAATTATTTTACTATTCTATGTAAAATTTTTCTTAGTATTGAAAAGTAACTTATTATTTTTAAATTAAGTTAATAACATTGTTATAAATAATGTAATAATTTATATGTCTTAAAGCTTATGTCAATTACATTGAATGCAGCTGTAATTTACAAATTAAAAATATACAGTAACAGAGTACAGGTGTTTCACTAACGGCTTTGTTTATTTTTTTAAATCAGAAAATAATCCGCAAACTTTGAAACTGTAAGTACTGCAGTTACGTATAGTGAAGAAAAATTTCGGAAATATATATCTGACAAATATTTCCGGAAGTACATCAGGAAACATTAAAAATGTATGGAAATATAAAAATAAAAACTACAATAGTCAAAAAATTAAACATTTAATAAAAAATTATAATAGGTAATACCATAAGTGCTCAGATTTGCTCAAGTGATTTTAATAAACAGGTTGAGTTATCTGGCTTAAAATCTAAGCTCGAATGGTATTTATATTATAAATATTTCCATTAACTACACTACTTACGTACCATGGGTCCAGAACCAAACGAAATTTTTTAAAATAAAGTTTACTGGACGAGTTTTCCTATTTAAGAATTTATATTTTAAAGTGTATTTTCGTCCAAAAGTCAATTTTTTAAAAAGTATACCGAAGCTTTACTTTTGGTATAAATAAAATAATTAAAACATAAATCTTTAAATACTTGAAATCTCAAGGTTTTGCTGAACTTGACCGCTCATAAGTAAAGGATGAGTATTTTTGGTGACAGCTAACCTGATTGTCTCTTTAAGACTTTTGAAATCCCAATATATTATTCACAAGGAAATTTGAATGTTTCAAACTTCCTTGATTATTATTCAATAGAGGTCCCGTAAATAAGATCTCCGCATTATCCTGTGCTTGCTTTTCAAATCAGCATTGGATACCGGCTTAATAAAACTAAATATTGGAGTGAAATGTTTTACCTTGTGTATGCAATTTTGTTCCAAAGAGTTAAAATCCTATTAAAGTTGTAATTATAATATAAATAGGTTATTAGGCGAAGATTAAAGTACAGTTTTTAAGTAATTGGCTTTAGATAAGTGCTGCTATAAGCAATGGATTACAAAATACGTTTGGGTTTTTTCTCTAAATAAAAAGTAAATTGTGATAAATCAGTTTTAATAATTCACCCAGTCACATTTTTAAAATATTTAATAAAATTAAAATTTAAAAAATTTTACTAAAAATAATAAGTCGCATAATTAATAATGGTGTTTTTGCCACTTTTTCATATACATATATCTTTATATTTCAAACAGTAGACCAGTAAAAATCTCCTAACATGTTTCATATTATCGTGAAACATGATAATTTCCTTAAACATTTATAATTCTTGATGAAAACGTTCACCATGGTCGTCACTCACACTTCATAAGATTTGCTAGCTAGTAAAATGGAATAAAAAGTTTTTATTAATATAACTTAAAAATTGGTTCTTAAGGGGACTTAAACCCACTAAAATGGGAATCCTATTGATATTTTTTATCTGATATGTTTGAAATGCTTAACGATTAATTCGTAAATTTTTCTACGTGTCATAAGCTGGTTATTTATTTACTGTTATTAATTTTTGAAATCTTTCAAGTTTTTATTTAAATATATCTAATGGCTGGTTGCACCAAAATTACCTTAAGTAGATCTAGACTAAATTTGTATTGCAACTTAACTAAGAGTACTTAGAAAGGTGGAAAGTTGCATCTTCCTTATCAAATAGAACATTAAACACACAAACAGAAAAAAAAAAACAATATTTAAAAAAAATTAACGCTTTTAACCGTCTAAACGAAGCAATTTCAGATATATACAAGATGGCTTAAATTACCCTTTTTTAACGCCATAAATATGTCATTTAATTTGGGTTATTTATGTAAAGAGAGAATAGATTCGTAACTTCAAACTAATAAATTTGTACAGGATGTCCTGAAATTAGTAGGAAATATTTCTAGGACTTATTGTACTTCTCTAAATATGAAAAAAGTCCATTTATATGAACTTTTTTCATATAAATGTTTCGAGACATGTTTATACATGCCTCGAAAAATGCACTCCAAGATGACTAAAGCCTCCGGAAAAGAGGTCTCCAAAGACACGTTTTGCGTAATATATCTGGAACCGTTAGAGATAGGCCAGTTAAAGTTGGTGAAGTTGGCTGCTTTTTATTTTAACCTTGCATGTAGCTGATTTCCCAAATCTTGTAAATTTTTTTAGGGGCTTCACTTACAAGGTGTGTCAGGACTTTAGTAAAGTAAAGTAGACAAATATGGAATAGGTCACTAATATGGAATAGTTGCAAATCCCGAAAACTACCGAGCGACCTCTGGTGGTTGGGCACTAAAAGTAAGAAGGTATGCCCTGTAGATGTTTCTGTTCGGTCGGAATGTCTGTGGTTTGTTTTTTGCATTGCCATGAACTGTTGATTTTTGCGCATCATAAAACTTTTGCAGGGTTTAGTGTTTTAATGTGAAAAAAATATTAAATAATGTTTTTTATTTAAACCGGTGTGCATTTGTGATTATTGAATTATAATAGTTTGCAACAATAATTAGGTAAGTGTATTATTTTAAAATAAAAATATTTTTTCGGTTGACAAAAGATTTGGTTAGGAGGGTCTCTAATATGGAATTTTTTGGGTCACAAATATGGAATAGTATTCCATATTAGTGACCCATTAAACTATTAAAAATACAAATTTTTTGTCATAAAGGAAACGTCAAATTTGCTTTTAAATTAACATAGCTCGTAATTTAAATTAGTTTAAGCAATAATTTATATTTTGATAGTATGGTAGGTACTTATGTTCTTTTGTTTTATTTCAGTATGGCGTCAAAACAAGGCCGCAAAAGAAAATCTTACGAAAAAGATGCCATGGTAAAAGCAATATGTGCTGTCAAAGAACAGAAAATGGGATATTTGCTAGCGGCTAATACATACAATGTTCCGAGAACAAGTCTATTTAGGCTTTGCCAAAAAAATGAAATTTCTGCCATGTCTGCTGAAACAAAACTAGGGCGTCCAACAGTTCTTACAAAAGAAATGGAAGAGGATCTTATAAGATATTTACTTCACATGGAAAGTAAGTATTTGGTTTAACTAGAAGTGACATAAGAAATATGGCATATCAGCTTGCTATCAAAAATAATCTGCCAAATCCTTTCAGCAAAGAAATAGCTGGAAAAGGATGGCTTAGGCTATTTATGAAGCGTCACTCAGAAATACTGACATTTAGAAGACCAACAGGCACATCATTTGCCCGGGCAAAGGGTTTTAACAAAGAAAGCGTTCAGCAATTTTTTGACATCCTTACAAATGAATATGAAAAACATAACTATTCAGCAGACCGAGTTTTCAATGTTGATGAGAGTGGTCTATCTATAGTGCCATCTAAGATACCGCAAGTTGTTGCCCACAAGGGTAAACGACAAATTGGCATCATGACTTCAGCTGAACGAGGTTCATTATTTACAGTAGTACTCTGTATGAGTGCAGGGGAAATTTCGTTCCACCCCTAATCATATTCCCCAGAAAAAATCTAAGCGCTCAGCTTACAAAGGGAGCTCCTCCTGGAACTAAGTTTGAATGTCACCCATCAGGATGGATTCAAAGTAACATTTTCACAAAATGGTTCGAACATTTTATTGCGACGGTAAAGCCTACACCTGAGTCTCCAGTTATGCTTGTATTGGACGGCCATAATTCGCATACGCGCAACATTGATGTCATTAATATGGCTAGAGACAATAACGTTACCATTGTGTGTTTGCCTCCACATTCCACCCATAAGCTTCAGCCCCTCGACAAGTCTTTCATAGGACCATTCAAGGCGCATTACAGTGAGGAGGTAAGAATTTGGGTGCGACAAAATGCTCGGCCAGTAAGTGCATTTGATGTAATGGAAATTTTCGGCAAAGCTTATTTAAGAGTTCAGCGTGGTGAAATTGCTGTTAAAGGCTTTCAAGTCACCGGAATTTTTCCTGTTAATCCAAACATTTTCCGAGAATCGGACTTTCTTGCATCTGAAACTATCCAAGAAGGTGAAGGTGATGCTGCTATCCCTGCGCCAGTCTCTGAAGTTTCTGAAAATCCGACTCCCGCATCTAAGGCTTCTGAAAATCGGAATTCAGCATCTGAAATGTCTGAAAATTTAACTCCAGCAGCTGGAACTTCTGGAAATCCGACGCCTCTTGTCAAAGTTGTGACTCCTGAGATGGTTCTGCCTGTTCCAATCATTCGTAAAAAAAACAGCAACCGAGGACGTAAAGCGGGAAAAGCTGTCGTAATAACTGAATCGCCTTACAAAAGGGAATTGGAATCCGCAAAGACACCAGTTTCAACTAAATCTAAGCTTCAAATTAAAAGAAAGATTGGACAAGGCAAAACCAGTTTGACTGATTTCAATGCTCCTAGCACGTCAAAAGCCATTTCCTCGGGGAGCAAAACTAAGCGTAAAACGAAAAAAACAAAATATAGTTTAAGCAAATCCAGTAGCTCTTCTGAAGAAGATTTTGAGGGAGATGATGATTCAAACGATTCATTGTCCAGCGGCGAAGATGAAGACGAAGTCCCGGACGTTTCTGAAAATCCAGAGTGCCTGTTTTGTGGAGGAAAGTTTTTGGAGAGTAAAAAGTCTGAGAAACAGTGGATACAATGCAAATCTTGCAACTCCTGGTGTCACTTACAATGTACATCCTATGTATCTGGCATTTATATTTGCGATTTTTGCCAATAGATTTAGGTTTTAAAATATTTTGTTAAGTATTCCATATTAGTGACCCCTTTTCAAAAAGGGAAAATATTAATGTTAAAGTTTTTTTTTCATAACCTTTGAAAAGTTTTATATTTTGAAAAATTGGAGTTATATAGTTTAGTTCAACATATTTTTTAGTTATGTGTATCTTTTTTACGTTAAAAAAGTTAAAAAATAATAATGATTTTTAAGTTCAAAAAAGTATTCCATATTTGTCTCCTTCCTCTACATTTGGTTGGACATTTGAGCTACATGTGCAATATGGTTAATTCATCTGTGAAGATCTGTTTCAGAAAATCACACTAAAGGGAAATGAAATGAGACGAAACCATTTTAAAATTTTTTGGGCATCGCAAAGTATAAGCTGTACAGCTAGAATGTGTGTAAGGAAAAACCTTTAAAAGACTAAGGAAATTTTAAGAGGTTACAAAATATATAATATTTTTTTATTGCATAAAACGTGTGAGAAATGTTCTGGACCATGAATTGTAATTATGTTAAATAACAAAGAAGAAATGTCAATCCAACAGTTAAAATAAAATAAATAAATGATATTAAAATTGTTCTATTCTAATAATTTTTATATATGATGAACAGAAATTTTACTTAAAAACAATATGTATACTTACATAGATCGACTAACAATACGTTTTTGTGCAAAAATTATTAATTAGCCTTATTACTTGTTATACGAAAATCAAAAAAACAACACACCTCTTTAATAAAAATTTATAATTTCGCAAAAGTTATTGCTTAAATGACAAAAAATAACATACACAAGTCAATGCATGGCCAACCACTGATAGTTTTCGATTACGATTTTCCTTAATTTATGTATAATATGATAATTTTTAAAATTATTTTATTTGAAGATGTGCCGAAATACAAAGATCGACCAAAAATACCTATTTGTGTAGAAATAAAATGGATTTTATTATTTAGCGGTAAAAGTGCTAAAATTCCTCAAACAAAAAATTTGGGGCATAATATGCAAGGTACACACCCTGGATGTAACGCCCTTGAAAAAATGTATGTAGTTTAGAAAATTACCTACCCTAACCTTACCAAATTTGGCTGGTAGGTCTTCAGTAGTTCCAGAGGTATTACCAAGACGTGACTTTGGAGCTCATTATTCGGGAGACTCCAGTCATCCTAGAGTGCCTTTTCCTATAAAAATGTTTTTCATATTTAGAAAAGTACAATAAGTCCTAGAAATATTGCCTACTAATTTCTGGACATCCTGTGCGGATTTTTGAGACAAAATTTATAAATAAATAAAAGTTTTACTAATACACAATGCAATTCTCTAACTTTAAATAAATCTAGCAAATCAAAAACAAGTTATTTTTATAAACGCTCGGATCCCTCAATAAGCATTTTTAGTCATGCCCTTTTTTTTGGCAGAAATACTTGTAGCGTTATCGATGATTTTTTAAAATTTATAATCCAGGCGTTATAAGAGTAATTTTAAAGCACCTATTAAGTTATACCTAACTTGTATTGAGTCGGCTTTTACTTGGTGGAAGTCCATTATATAGAGGAGTGATAACTTAGAAAAGAAATAATACTTTTCAAACTTCCACAATTTTTTATTTTTAAGTTTTATTTATACAAAAGAAAACTCGACATGTTTCGCAACACTGTTGCTTCATCAAAGGAGTTTAAGAGACTGGTATTACTATAAACTAAAACTTACAACCAACATGTACACAAATAAGCAGGTAGATATTTACAATAGGAAAAACCTAATTATTATATTTACCTATTAATAAAACAGATTCAATAACGGAGAAGAATTTAAGTCTAATTGATTGTTTAAAAGAATATTGGAATTTTTGAGCTTGTTTATTTCCATGGATTCTAGCAAATTTAATTTTACACTTTTGTTTTCAATATGTAGAATGCCATAGTTAAAATTAAATGAATGTTGTTCTTCTATTAAATGGTTGGAGTAATTAGAATCTTTTTTCTTTTTAACAAAACTAGAATAATGTTCATTAACACGTTTATCGAAATTCCTACCCGTTTGTCCTATGTAAATTTTTGGACAGTCATTACATTTTAATTTATAAACACCCGATTTCTTTCCTTTATTGGTTTTAGTTTTATTGTTTTTAATATACTTCCCTGAATTATTAACGGATTTAAAGGCAACATTAATATTTAATTTTTGTTTTCCTGACCGTGTAATTAAATTAATAATTTTTAATTCTCCTTCATTCAAGATGTAAAGCGTAATAGTTTCATCGTTTAGTTTATAAGTGTTTGGTTTTTATCTTTATTTTGAATTTTTTAAATCTTATTAGATAGTGTAAGTTTATGAAAGACAAAAGATTCTGATGATGGTTTAATTGGAAATAAACCGAAACGTCAAAGAAATGTTTTAATTTTATTTCAAATTAATTTTTAATAAAAAAAATGACCGAAAAACCCAGGAGAATTAAAAATTATTAAATTAATATTTAAGTGTTTTAAAAAAGTACCTATTTTACTACTAATATGACCTAAGTATGTAATCACTTTGTAATTATTTTTTGGTTCTTTTACGATGGGATAAACTAGATTTATTGCTTTTTTATATAATTTTTTGTTTAACATTTTTTCAATTATTTTTGGGGGAAGGGAAGTATATTAAAAACAATAAAACTAAAACCATTAAAGGAAAGAAATCGGGTGTTTATAAATTAAAATGTAATGACTGTGAAAAAATTTACATAGGACAAACGGGTAGGAATTTCGATAAACGTGTTAATGAACATTATTCTAGTTTTGTTAAAAAGAAAAAAGATTCTAATTACTCCAACCATTTAATAGAAGAACAACATTCATTTAATTTTAACTATGACATTCTACATATTGAAAACAAAAGTGTAAAATTAAATTTGCTAGAATCCATGGAAATAAACAAGCTCAAAAATTCCAATATTCTTTTAAACAATCAATTAGACTTAAATTCTTCTCCGTTATTGAATCTGTTTTATTAATAGGTAAATATAATAATTAGGTTTTTCCTATTGTAAATATCTACCTGCTTATTTGTGTACGTTGGTTGTAAGTTTTAGTTTATAGTAATACCAGTCTCTTAAACTCCTTTGATGAAGCAACAGTGTTGCGAAACATGTCGAGTTTTCTTTTGTATAAATAAAACTTAAAAATAAAAAATTGTGGAAGTTTGAAAAGTATTATTTCTTTTCTAAGTTATCACTCCTCTTATACCTAACTGCCCAATTTCAATTTTTTCTTTCATATTGTTTTTCAGTTATTATATAAGAAAATTTTACTAAAAAAATAAATCATATTTAATTTAAAATTATATTTTTAATCGATCTTGCAAGTCCATATTTTGAAGAATAAATCCAAACGGTATATTCAGTGCACCACGTATAGAGTATCGAAAATTCTTTACCCCAAATGTTCAGCATGCACTGAAGAAATATTATCAATGTTAATAAAATATTATTAATTTTTTAATTAAAATTTTGTTATTTTTTATCTCGCAAACAACATGAAAGAAATTTTAAATTTGGACAGTTGTGTATAACTTGATATACGTTTTAAAGATACTCCTAAAAAAACTTGTGATCTGATTCAATTAAAAATCGATAACGTCATATTTTAAATTTGGTACATATTGTATGAATATTTCTTTTATAGAAAAAACTTCCACCAAAAATAAATAATAGGTAGATAAGTATTTTTTTTAAATTAACTTGTTTTCGATTTATTGAATTTATTCCAAGTTAGAGACCAGCACTATAAAACAAAATTTTTGTGTTTTCTCTTTTTACTATTTAATTTTTTATATTTTTAGGAAAGCGAAAACCCAGAAAGTAACTTTTAATTTTTTAAATATGAAGTAAAAATTTTAATAAGATAAGGAAGTAACCAAAGTTAAAAAACTATAACATAAATTTAGCAAAGTTACTGTCTTAATTTTAAAATCTTCTCGCCGATTTCAAATACTTAAAGCACCCGATCACGCTTTGCGTTCAACATCAGCAGACTTAACTTTACGAATACTAAAAATATCCCAAGTTCCAACTATCAGGTATACTACCGGAAAATTAATAAAAAATGGAGTAGGCGATGATAGCCTCGGGCGCCAAACTAGCGAATGGTAAAATATCGGTAATGCAACCATGTGCAACCCATTTTTTTCGAACCCTCCACCGTAATTGTTATACATTTTACCATTCGGGCCAAAACTCCATCCCCCCGACAGGCCAGATTTAGTATATAAGCGGCCCGATCACCTCTCCAAAGCATCATTTCTTGCAGTTTGGTCGGTACATCAACACAAATACACAAAACCGCCATGAACGTTTTGGTGAGTTCAAGAAATTTATTCAGTGATATTAACAGTGTTTTATTTGGGTGATATTTGTGATATACACAGTGAAATTAGTTATTTTAGAGGGTGACTATTTGGAAATTGTATCAACCCCGGATAGAAAGTATAGCAAATGGGGTCATTTTCTTAATGGTAGTCCTCTAAGTACTAATTTAAAAAAATTAAAATTTGATTTCTGATAAACGAAAATTTAGTTTTTTGGGCTAACTGCATTTTTTGTGAAATTAAGCTATTTATGTGATTTAAAATTTACCATTGGTCATACAAAGATTATCAACAAATTTTAATAGTAATGAATATGAAGATCAAATCATTTATCAGTCTTTAATTACTATAAATTTATTTAATTTGTTTTAATTTGCTTTATATTTCTTTCATTTTTTAAATCTTTAAAAACGTTTGTCCAAATCTCCCACTATAGTTAAATTAAATATAATATTCTTTTTTTTTAAGTTACTCTAAGTATCGCATGCATTTTCATATATTTTACTATTTTTTATTCTATAAAAGTCTCTTTTTTTTAGTCTGAAAATTTTCCTGCATCAAATCTTTCTTGCTAAAATTATAGTTTGAAATTTATTCCTAAAGCTTATTTTGACAATAAAATTTGTAAACAACCTATTTAATTATTCCTAACATAACTAAGATAAAATTACTGCACAAATAAATTTGCAGCTAAAAGAGAAATAGCGCCTCTTATATTCTTTTATATGAACGAAAAAATGCAGCAATTTTTAGCAACCAAAAAGATGCTTATATATGTACAAATTATTTATATTTTATTCTATATTTAATAAATTTTTTATTATTATTCATATTTTCCTTATTTTTCAAAGAACTTTTGTTTTTTAAGTTTTATTTACGTTATTCATTTGATAAGATTAATTGCTAAGGTAAAGACCAACAAGAAAAGTTTTCGCAAAAGAAACATCATTTTTAAAAAGGATAATTGCTCCAAAAATTGTAATATAATTTTAAAAGAAGTGTTCAGCAGGATATAGCACTAATGTTTAATTAATTCACCAAAATAATAAATGCTAATTATTTTAAAGTGGCAGATAATTTTATGGATTTACTCTTTTGATCACTACCCTTAAATAGACGCTAAATATGTATTCATTTATTAAACACAAATTAAATAAGTATCACAGTTTCCTGATACCTTTATAAAATTAATGCACACAGCAAGTGATGATTTCATTGACTTACTTCTTTAATTGCTCAGTAATTAGCACTTTTCATCGATAAATAAACGCTTAATTATATAGTTATTAAATTGTTAATTCGTTGCTCTTCATAAGAAAGTATCCTTCTGGAACCAAAACTCATCAAACTGCATCAAAATCTTATAAATATTCTTATGCATTTACCATAAATCTTTTAATTTAAATATATGTATAGTATATGCTAATTGGTCGCATATATTAATAAACATTTATAATATAAATTGACTATAATTTGATGCTGAATAATAATGCTTGAATATCATTATATTTATATTTCAATAGCGTACGACTCAATGTCTATGTCAAATATTATGTGTATGGGACTTGAAGTTTGCAAAATTATCTGTTTTTTGAAAAACAGACAAGAGTATTTAGTGCCTATTATCTTGTTTGGGACACTAGGTATATAAATAGGACTTTGGATACTATGTCGTAATCTTTTGCTTATTCTAAAACATTTTTGTTACAAAATATTCATGGATATTTATTGCTTGGTTTCAAATAATACTTGCTTCCAAAATTAACAAAATTTGTTTTTACACAATCTCGAGAGCAAAGCTCAAGTGATTTTGAAAAACAGGCTAGCTTAAATTTTCGAAAGCAAGTATTCAAAACCAGGCAAAAACTGTGTGGCCCAAATTTGGAGCACAAATGTTGTTTGGTGAGACAGTTTTGCCAATGAATATGACAATCATTGACGTATTAATCAACAAAACAAAATACAATCGTTACTGAGGTAACGATTGACAATACGATTGATAGATCCGTAAAATTATCGATTTTTTTAGTCAGTTATATTTTTTCTTCTTCCTTTTTGACCGATAGTTCGATTTTCGACATTTTATATGGGGTTATTATATACATAAGTAAAATTTTCTGGATAAATGATACAAGGGAGCAATAATATTAATAATAATAATATTTTTTGTATCTTTCAGGCCGTAACCATCTTGGCTGCTGTAGCTACCCTTAGCTCTGCCTATCCCGGAGTATATGGAGGACATGGGGGATATGGTGGATATGGTATGTATTAAGGACGAGTGCATTTAATAAAATTTCTTGATAACTCCTTAGAACCAAAATTGGCTCTGCTCGCAGCCATTTTGTTAGATGTTTTCTAAGTAAAGCTGCAGAAGGCCAAAATTTTACACTTAACCAGCTTTTCTCAAAAATTCTAAAAATTTAATGTTTATAAAAAAAATATTATTTTTAACATAAATTACAAAACGATACAAATGTGATAATCCTAATGAAAGGCACTAATTAGCTGTAATTTCATAACTTCCACAACAACTACAAATTACAATGCAGTAATTAAAAATAATTATTAATTTTAAACAGATAGCTCAGACTGCATATCCACAGATTTGTAAAGATGTTTTAATAAATGTCCGATAAAATCTCTTGCAAAATATGTTTTATCCACATAAATCTACATCATTTTTATTTGTTTTATCATAATTTCGTAAAAGATCTTTCGCAGGAAATGTGTTTTCACGATTAAAAAAATCTCAAACAAAAAGTTTCTTGCTTATGTGACTATCGAAGTCTACAAAGATTGTCTTTTATGTAAATCTGGTTATCTAATTCTATTTAAAATCTAAAAATGTCCATATTTGCACCAATTATAGGTACTCTTTCACTGCATGTCGTTAAGTTGGAATTCTTAAGTATATTCTTCCATGTATTACGAGATTTAGGCCACAATTTGATTTTAAGAAAAATATCATATTGAAAACCTCGTAGTTTTCAAATATATAACAAGGGTTTTAAACAAACCAAAATATCATTGCTTCAAGATAGTTTAGGAAATAATAAAACACTAATATATATTTTAATTATACGACAGTGAATGACCACATATGTTGTACATACATAAAAAAAGAGAAACTACCTAAAAACACCCCATTAAAATAGAAAATGCAGTTTATTATTTTTATGAAAGTAAAATAAAGTACGTAATAACATTTAAACAGTGCATTTCTATCACTATCATTATTGTATGATTTCTTATGCAAACATACTTTTATATTTCATTCTGCATATGCTATACTCGCATGAGTAATGTCGCAATTCTAGTTTCTGTTCTACTTATTTCTTTAATAACAATGTTCGATTTTGTCAAAATGAAGTTAATTACCGTAGAGGTTGGTATAACGTCCGGTCTTGGTTCTTGTGTAGCAATAGGAATGATATAATTAATAAGTTTAAAATTTAAGTCTGGTATATTTTAAAATTTAGCATTTTGGACTTTATTTAGAACATTTATTACCATTTTTGCTTTTTTTGTTTTATGAAACAATTACTTAAAGCTTTACATCAAAAATTTAATAAAAAAGTGCAGAAACTTAGCATCTATGTACTGCCTTCTTCAATGTTAGATATGATTATTTCCTAATGAAGTTTTGCATATTAGTCTTCTTCCACAGCAACCCTTATACCTAGATTAGCTAATTTACTATGCAAGCCTTAGCCTTATATTGCTCCTGACATGACTTACAAAGGTTATCTGCTGTCAAACCCATTATTTTCACGTGCCTATTTAGTGTATAATGTCCGAAAGTTCACTTGCCACTGCTCTTAGTGCCTTGAGGCTGTAGTTCAGCAGGTCAGAGGTAACTGAACTTCTAACTGCTACAAAACATATTGACAATAGTTTTTCGATTTTGGGTGTTTGGTTTTTTCACGTTCACGAGGAATATTGTAAATTTTGCAAACATACTTCTTTTCTCCTACAAATTTCCATCCCTCTCACCCCTTTCTCAGGGGAAAAAATTTCCAAACCACATTCTATTTTTGTCAAAAATCAGAAGCCAAACTACCAACTCCCATATTAACAACTTCGATTGTTTATCCCCATTTTAAGCCCCCTAAGAGAATTAATTCCAAAAGTGTTAAAACAGCTCATTTTTAATTGTAATCAGACATATTAATTTTCATACTTTTAATTCCAGAAATGACATGACTTCTATACCAACTTTCACCCCCCCATTTCACACTTTCAGGGAGAAGTTTTCCTAAACCTTTTCTTAGCTACTTATCATTTTATTTTATTTTCATAGGTCAAGTAGTTTTCGAGATTTCGCAATTAGTTAGTGACTGAGTTAATGACCTTTCGCTTTTATAAATGTTATTATAAATTGCTCGGTACCGGCAATAATACTCTTAAACTAACTAAAAACCTTATAAAGTAGAAACAACAATGCTTTTATTTTTTTTAACGCGATAACTTAACCATATTTTCAACTAACTTCTTTTAAATATCGTCTTAAAACATCCTTAATTTCTTGTGTCTAGAAACACTTGCCTGTTAAATGAAATGAATATCTCTTCAACCGATTGAGTCAATTAAATCAAAAGAAATTAAACACCGTTTTCTCATCAGTATATCTACACCTATATATAGAAATAAAAAATTTAATGTTGACGGAGAATTTAATTAAACGCTATTTCAAGATATCAAGATCGTAGATCTCTTAAACTAAAACCAGTAGAAAGTTTTGTGCAGGCGGGCAATCAATAAAAAGCAGTAAAGATATTTGTTACGAGAAATTGAAATGGAGACTTCGGTGGCTTAAAAAATACAATAGTACTGTTAGTTTGCCATGGTATTTATTACTTGGTAACATTATGTGGGTGAAATTTATCTTTTGATGCTTGAACGACTTCTTACCAGTTGCAATAATGAATATAATACACTCCTATCTATTTACTATCTTTCATTTAACTTTCTGCTACAAAATAGATCACCTAAGCATGCAAATGAAATAAAATTCCGTGTTACCAATAATTATTCTTTTTTAGATGGCGGATGTGATGGCCATGGAGGTGGTGCTGGTGGAGCTGGATGCGGAGGAGGATTAGGAGGTGGATTCGGTGGTGGAGCCGGAGGTGGAGCCGGAGGTGGCGCTGCCTTCGCCGTAGGCGGAGCTGGCGGTGGATTCTACGGAAGTGAAGCTGCTGGTCCAACTTACGTTCAAGTAAGTTACAGCTGTTCTTAGTGGTACTCACTTACCAAAAAAACAAAATATATTTCTTTGGTTGCAATATTGATTATATTTAATGTAAATTTACCATTTTCTTTCAGGGTCCATATGCCGGAGGTAAAACTCTTAACGGACCCGCTGAAGGACCAAACAACATCCAAGGAGCTTCTCAAGGACCCACCAACCTCGCCGGACCCCAACAAGGCCCAGCCAGCATTGTAGGACCCAGCCAAGGTACTAAAAGCAATAAATTTCTAAAAAAATAAAGTTATACAAGCATCTTTGGTATCGTTTTTCAAAAAGTTACTTGAATTAACTTTGTGGCATTTATTATAACAAAAAAAAGATATATAAATTATCTAAAATGTCATTATGTTACAGTTACATAATCCTAATATTAAAAGCAACGTAACAATTATTAAATAATTTATTTCAGTATGATCTTTTAAATATCAAGTCCAAGTTATTTATTACATTAAAATAGCTTCAATTAATTACTCCACTTAAAATACTGCACTCTCGATATTTTCACGTGTTTAAATCCTGTTAATTGATTCTTTCTTTATAGTTTTAAAAGTTTCAATCTTATATAGTTATCTCGTTTTTCTTAAGGAGATCTGATAATTGACCATTATTAGACTTATATAGTCCTCAAGAATGCTGTAACTTTCGTTTTTATTGTTCAACTACATTCTCAATGATTATAGGTATTTTCTACTTGGAATAACTTAACAGTAGAAGTTTGTCGATTTATTTTATGATACATTTACTGAAAACATTGACTATAAAAGGTTTTTACTATTATTATTCACTCTCTTTTTGCTTTTAAACAATACTTAGCTTATATCAAATTAAAGCATTATTATAATGTACAATTATATTTCATCCAATTATCTATTTTCCATTTACTAGTACTTTTTTTTAAACAAGACAGCCTTTTCTTTTCTTGTTTATATGAAAACTAATACAAATATAACTACTTCTTTTATGCTTACGAATAAACTCATCATTCATTTTCAAGGAATGCCATTTCTTCAAAAACGGTTGTGCTTTTCAAAACATGCCAAATTGCTATTACTTAATGCGAAGTATGAAGTTTGTGTAATCATCACTACGTGGTGTAGTCTATGTAGATCATTTTTTTAAACCTTTTCTTCCTACTTAGGAACTGCCAGCGTAATTGGACCCACCAACGGAGGAGCTAACATCGTAGGAGCCGCTCAAGCCCCCATCACTTATTCTGAAGGTATCGCCGTCCAAACCGGAGGAGCCGGAGGTGGTGCTGGAGGTTTCGGAGGTAAAACATTAAAAAGGAACATAAAAACGCTTATATTAATATTTCATAACCATCAAAATAAATTAATAATGACTCAAAGATCTTAGCTGAATACAAGCTGTCAAATAGCAACTGTCCTGAATATTGGAATGTTCCATTTTAACCAACAACCATTTTTTCTGCAGGTGGTCTCGGAGGTGGTCACGGAGGTGCTGGACTCGGTGGTGGATACGGAGGCGGTTACGGAGGATATGGAGGTGGATATGGAGGTAAAAAATACTAGGTTCGTTCATTAATCATGTTTTTATTTTGGTGCGAGAACAGATACCACCCAAATAAATACTTCCATTCATCATATACTGACCTACACCAAAGCTATAACATAATTTAAATAAGGATTCAAAACAAAATTGTTTAGCTAAAACTCTAACCACCTTTTTGTGTTAATAATTAATTGCAAAATTCCTAATTACACTAAAAAACTTTAATATATCTTAATTTTTTCTTGAAGTATCTTAAAACATATCTTTATATTTGGTTGTGTCTATCACTAATAATTAAAACGACATATTTAACCCAGGCAGAAAGTGATTACACCAAAAATACATTTAACACACCCATCCAAACCATTATTTACTAATTTCAACATCATACCTACTAACATTAGATTTAAGGTTATTTTTTTCTAACTTGCTTCTGGAACTCTGACGATGGTTTATCATTCCTAACTGCTCAGATTTGGCAGGATATTTTTTGCTTGGTTTCAAACAGTACTTGCTTTTAAAAATGTTAGGAAACCTGTTTTTACAAAGTTACAAAAGGAAAGCACCAGTGATTTTAAAAAGAGGTTGAATTAAATTTCTGAAACCAAGAGAAAAATATCTAGCTCAAAATCTGAGCAAGAATGGTATTTGCTAAGACAATTCCGCGAATAAAACAAACTCAAAATCAAAATAATAATTAATTAGCAATATAAAATACTGTTACATATCTTTTTCTTTCTTTTTATCCAATAGCAAATTTTGATTTTTGACATTTCAAATGGGTTTATTTATACATGAGTGAAATTGTCATTAAAAATTATTTGACTTATTATTTTTTTCTTAATAAATTTAGATTTAAATGCAAAATCATATAAAACAAATAAGCATTTAAAGAAATTATAAAAAAACATTAGAGAAACAGTTTTGACTTTAATTTATTCTACTCTTTTGCTCTAAAACAACTGTTATTTAAAATTTCGAAGGCCTTGCCAAGTAATACCACACTTATGTATTTTAAACGAAGATCGTAACCAACATTCCTAATAAGTTGTCTTTCTTTTTCCTCCAGGATCTGCCGCCGGTTACATCACCCACGATGGAGGAGTGCTTAAAGGACCCGTCACCGTACCAGTAGTCATCAAAGGTTCATCCGGTAAAATCGTAGCCGACGGCCTTTACTCACCCCCCACCAGTGGAC